>BJFM01004933.1:53356-72846 GCA_016586285.1 Arothron firmamentum | reverse complement strand
GTGAGAGAGAGAGAGAGAGAGAGAGAGAGAGAGAGAGAGAGAGAGAAGGGGAAAGAGAACGAGCTAGAGAGAGCCAGACGAGGGCAGACAGAGAGGCAGAGAGAGAGAGAGAGAGAGAGCACGAGCCAGTGAGAGAGAGAGAGAGCGAGAGAGAGAGAGAGAGTCAGAGGAGGACAGAGGCAACAAAGTGTGTGTCTATACTGTAACAGCTGTGGCACATGAAGAGCAATGACATGATGTTTGGTTGGATCATTAAATCATGTCTAAAGTAAACACACACACACACTGATTTAACATGGCAGCCTGAAAACTGCCGCCTGTACCGAACTGCCCGTCACACACTCCTTCTGTCGGTTTGCTGAGCTGGGAACTCAGTGAACCATGGTCAGTAACTTATTAGTAATTGCACAGATTAGAGGAGAAAATCAGTTGACCAAAGGGCTGAAAAGTCTGTCGGACCAGGAAGTGAGCCTGGTGAAAGTGCCAGAATCGTGCACGTGGCAAAGCCATGGCAGATTTCTCGGCTGTGTGCTCCCCTCAGTCAACTCGAAACAGAAAAAAGTGAACAAAACCAGACGTGGAGGTAGCGGCAGCGCTGGTGTCGGAGTGACTGGGCTGCTCCTGGACGCACTCACCTCCCCTCTCGCCTTAATGGAGACAGGAAACGAGCGTTCTCTTCTTCATGGCTGCTCTGCAGGCTGTTTTGCTGGCTGCTCTGCTGGCTGCTGCAGGACACAGGAGAGGATGAGGGTCAACAGTCTGAACTCTTTCCACACAAAATGTTTGTTTCACTTTATGTTACCAAGGAAGGTGTTTAACTAAGTGCAACAGTTGACAGCGAACGTGGTCCTTCCTCAGACGTGGAAACCGTTTCTTCTTGATGTACATCTCAGCTGAAAACACTAGGGGGAGCTATAACACGACGTTTCACGTGCGGCTGCAGATGCAGGACAGAAACATTGAGCACGGAACAACCCCGATTACCTCTCAGCCTCGAACCGCCAACTTCAACATGTTTATTGAGATTAGGCTGCTGTTATCTGGGGAAATTATGCCTTTGATTCAGCAATTCACACAGGAATATTGATGGAAAAGGAGGCGACCATAAAGCTGACCACTGACTGCATTTCAGCCACAAACGTGGGGAAGAAAAGTCGAAATATGTCATAATTCTGTGACTAACAGAGACACAACTTTAGCCGTGTTGCGAGTGTTTGGATTCAGCTACTATTAGAACTTCACCGTCGCCTGAGATGCACAATAAAACTCATCTGAATGCACATCTTGGTTGTCATAGCCAGCGGTGACTCTGCCCACCACCACGACCGTGTGGGTAGAAAAATAACCGAGTGTGATGACAGGAAAGAATCTACGTCTGCAAACATTAGTGAGACAAAAATATCTGATGAGAATCTGCTCCTCTCTTCCTTCTCATCTCAGCAGAGTTAGAAACTAAGTGACATGTTTAAATTCCACCACAGATGATCCAATTCTGACAGAATCCTGACAGACGTTTGGACCCAAAAAAAAAAAAAAAAAAAAAAAAAAAGATTTGATTCAACACACTTAAAAACTGCACATTTTTACAATTAACATTAATGGAAGAGAAAGTGTGTGTGGACCTGAACACGTGTTTCAGCCTCAGCATTTGGAACAAATGGGTTTCTTATGAAAACGTCCTCCAGCTGTTAGCTCTGCGGGACGCCTGCTGCCTGAAATATTTAGATGTTTGGGTGAGGAGAACGCAGCCAAGCCTGCTGAACGGTGCTGCTCAGCCTCCTCAAAATAGCCCCGCCTTTATCAGCCGGCAGGCTGCGGCCGGCCCGAGAAGCTGCGGCTGCATCCACACTGACGGTGCAACGCGGATAACGCGCTGAGGCAGGACGCGTGAAGGAAACGCCGCAGCGCCGCAGCCCAGAAAACCGGATTTCCTCCGCAATTAGCAACAATTAGCAATTTATGAAGGATAAAAAAAAGAAGCAGCTTCAGCAGCTTTAAGTGCCGATCTTAAAAATCTCTGAGTACTTACGGTTGAGCTGCGTGCAGAAGAGCGCCGTAGCAACGCTCACCACGGCCCCGTTAAATAGCAGAGCTCCGCCAGGTTTGTACATTAGCCGGACTCGTTTGAAAGAACACGGTCTTCCCCCAGCTAAGCCCACTGTTCCGAACAGGCCGTACAGAGAGGCCACGGCGGCCCGAAGCACACGCACGGTTGAAATATTAAGGTCTGCAGCTACTTCAGAGGGTTAAAGGGCTGTTGCCATGACAGCCGAAGGTGAAGGTCCAACTACAAGACTGGTCCTGTGTGACACACCTGAGCGTAGACAGCAGCTCACCCAAACACACCAGACATCCGTCCTCAACCTCTGAGCTTCACCCAAACCACCACAGCAGTGACAGCACGGCTGGAGCTTCAGCCAGGAGCAGAAGCTGCTGCTGCTATCATTCACCCATCCATCATCCATCATCCAATCATCATTCACCCATCCAACCATCCATTCAACCACCATTCACTCATCCATCCACCCATCTATCATTCAACCATCTATCATCCACCACCTATTCATCCATCCAACCATCATTCACCCATCCATCCAACCATCCATCTATCATTCACCCATCCATCCAACCACCATCCATCCATCTATCATTCACCCAACCATCCATCCATCCAACCATCATTCACCCATCCAACCATCCATTCACTCATACATCCACCCATCTATCATTCAACCATCCAACCATCATCATCCACCACCTATTCATCCATCCAACCATCATTCACCCATCCATCCATCCATCAAACCATCCATCCATCATTCACCCATCCAACCATCCATCTAACATCATTCACCCATCCAACCATCTATCATTCACCCATCCACTCACCTATCCATCATTCACAAATCCATCCATCCATCCATCCAATCATCCATCCATCCATCCATCCACATGTCTGGAATTTGGGGGGAAGCTGGATTGTAGTTTTTTTCCTCTGGAAAATTGCTTCATATCATTTTCATTTCATTTCATTGAAATTTCTGCACGTTACAAATCCACGTCCACTCTTCTGTGCTGTAGTCTGCTGGGGAGGCAGCATCAGAGCAGCAACACCACCAGACGGAACACACTGTTCAGGAAGGCTGGCTCCATGATTGGCTGCAAACTGGACACCATGGAAGCTGTGGTGGAGAGGAGGATGCTGAACAAACTGTTATCTATTCTGGATAACCCCGACCACCCTCTCCACCCGCTGCTGGACAGGCAGCGGAGCTCCTTCTTAAACACACTGATTCAGCTCCACTGCCACAAAGACAGATAGAGGGAATCTGTCCTGCCCAGTGCAATAACCCGGTTCAACACCTCCGTCTGACTGAGACTCTCAGCTCTTCATGCTGTGATGACCTCTGTCTCTTTAGTACTTTCAAGCTGCACATTTTTTCTATTTGCACATTTTTCATGTTGCACATTTTGCTGTAGTACAACACAAAGCAATCCCCCTGTCTGGGACGAAGTACTTCTATTCCATTCTGTGAACAGAAACATAACTATTGTTTTTCCTTTAATAGATTTTATTGGTTTTCGAAACAATATCGGCCGTTGAACTTCCAGTGTTGACCTGCACAGCTAACCAACAACATTCTACAAGTTAAATGGTTTATTACTTGCTAAATGTTGAAAACGACACTTAAAACCTGCAGCTTTATTGAAGATAAACTGGATAACGCATAAGGTTGATCATGATTAGCTCTGATCTAAAATGCATTTGTGATCAAATGTTAGCTGCTTCTTCTACTGTAGCTCCTCCTACTAACACCAAATTATTTTGTAACATTAAGTTACCAAACGCACCAACCTGCTACGGTTTGTGTGATTTTTGTCCTTCCCTTGCTGCCTGCACTTTTCTTGCTGCCTGCACTTTCAAAGCAAATCCGTTTCATTTTAGAAGAACTACAAGAGCTTTTTTGAAAAAGTCCACATTACGCCTGGAGGGAGGCAGCTCTGTATGCATGAAGTATGGGTAATGACAGCAGTTCACACTCGGGGACACTGTGAGGATAGCACACTCGTGTCTTTTCGTGTCTCGTGGCTGCCATTTGTCAGCTGTGACGTCTGCGAGGAGGGGAAACAGCCACCGCTCTTCTTCTGTTTCCGCCTCTCAGATTGCAAATGTCGATTAGAATCATTCATCCGGCCAAATACAGACACGCTCAATAAAATGCAACTTAATGAGACTCACAAAGGTGCCATGAACAGAACTCCAACGTCTCCGCAGGCTTTCGTTTAGGAAGTCGATTGTGGCCGTTTGCGAGGGCCCAACCTTTGGCCGTATCCCTCGTCTGGGTGTGGGCCGGTCTGAGGTAGCTGTGGGGAGCTAATTTCCTACCCTGCTGCTGTGTCAATTCCAGCCTTTCTGGCTACAAAGGAGCTGCACTGGTGCTGCGTTTCAGCTTCACTGACCCGGCGATGCTTCCTCTGCTGCCGTTATCTCAGACGTCGACAAGCAACAATCAGAGGAACAGAACCTGCTCAACAGTTCTTCTGATACCAGCGGTCGAACTTCAACACTTCAACTGCCCCCCACCAAAAAAAAAGCAAGACCCTGGGGGCTTCAGTTGCTCAAACGCTGCCATTATTAGAAGTTACTAACAAAAGCCTTGTAACTTTTAAACAGTTGACAATATTCAATAAGTTCAAATTGCATCACGACTACACGCAGCTTTTCTGGAACTTTCATTGCTACAATTCACGTTTCAAGAAAACCCCAAACCTGTGGCCAGCGGCTCAAAATAGAAATAACATAAATAGGCAGAGAATTTGTCAACAACACTTAAAACAAGGAATAAACTCAGAACTGAATGTTAAAAAGTATCCCAGAAGTAGGGAAGTCGTGAATATTACAATATTTGGTTTTTAGCCTTACGATAAAGGAGAGCCCAGTAACGTGGAGGAAGCATCTGTAAAATTTGCCCTAAAAAAGTGCCGGTCAAAAGTTCTAATGTAACAAATGCGAAACAACGTCTGCAGACCCTCCATCCACAGCAACACGCCAACTATTTCTGATGTTCAACAAGTCATTAAACTGCTCTAACTCATTGATGTGTACAGGACAGTACAGAATGTGTCTTATTAAAGCTCATTATATTGAGAGTAGAACATAAAAAAAAACCCATTATATTTGTCAACTGCAGTTATTTTTCTGACAATTAATCATCTCCAGAAATTCCTGATTGTGACAGCCCTGCCCAGACGTCATCACTGCATATGAACTGACTAAACCAATGGTAGGCAAACTAAGGCCTGGGGGCCACATGTGGCCCGATGAACTATTTAATCCGGCCCTCAGAGCCTTTACAATAATTTCTCCAATGGCCAAATTAAGAAGGCTATCAGCTTGATTGGTTAGAAAAAGGTTCAGACCCCCCCCCCCTTCACCTAGAATGAAGGTGGGGCCAAACATCATTTGGAGCTTCATCATCCATCTCTAGTTGGACCAATTTACAGCCTCTTCAAACTATTTTCTCAGTCAGTGGTCCATCAAGCAGGATTTTTAGTTAACCTCCGACCCTCATTTGGGAGGGGGGTTAGTCTCCTGCACCACCTGGCCGGCCCATTCATCAAGATCTAAAACCCAACGTGGCCCTTCAGGCCAAATAACTGTCCAGCCTTGGACTAAACTGATAGCTGAAAAACAAAAAAAGATTACACCTGCAGTGAACAGGAAGGAACTTGGATATTAGTGCAGAGCAGAAGCCTTGATGCAGCATGGTGGGATTAGAGAAGATGTGGGTAGGAGAGGGGAACGGGGGGGTCCATACCAACCTGCTCTCACTGCTCTGCTCCTTCTTCTGTCTGACCTTCAGCCACTTCCTTAACAGGAAACGCTTGCGCCGCGGAGAGGCACTGGGCGTGGAGCATCTAGACCAGGTGGAGGGGGCATCTTCGTCGCTGGACGGCGTGATCTCAATGGAGGGCAGCTGAAGGTACTCTTTGGAGGCGGAGTGGGATCGGCCGGAAAGGTGACCTACATTTAGCCGATCCATTTCGCTCTCCTTCTCGCTCGGCACGTTCCTCATGCGTCGCATCTTGAAGCGCTTGCGGCGGAGCGTCGGGGTCGAGGAACTGGATCGCATGGATCCGTCCGACACCGCGTTGTTTCCTCCGTCTGAGCATGCAGGAGCATCATTTGGGACACTCACCTGAAGCGAAGGTGGTCTAAGAGTGTCAGTCATGGTCCTGGCTAAAGAGCTTTAGCTAAACTAAGCAGCTCGGCAGCACAAGGCGCTAATACGAGTTGAGGAGGTACGCTGAAATCCTGGATCCTGACGGTCTTTGCAGACCCCAAAGAGTTCCCTGAATTTGGCTTGTTTGTGTTCAAGTCCTCCTGACCTACCAGCCAACCTACTGACAGACTGGTTTGGAAGTCCTAAGAGCAGATATCTTGGGGCTGACAAAGTCCCACGGCTGCTCTGCTGCTGGTTGACACGGATCAGTTCATCGGCTGGCTGACTGACTGGGAAGAGCAGCCTTGTGGCAGCAAACTCTGGAGAGAAGACAGAGGAGGCTGGATGGGATAACAAAAAGGGCTTCTGTTCTGAGCGCAGCAGATTAAACATGTATAAGGCCTGTCAGGGAGTGTAACACAACTCCTCTGCTGCTTCTCCTTTGCAGAGCAAGTCACACACACACACACACACACACACACACACACACACATTTGCTCCCACGCTGGTTACCGTCAAAGCTGCCGCAACGAGGACTTTAGCTGCAGTTGCTAACAATAAAAAGGACGGCACCGCAGGTCCAGGACAAAGCCGATGTTGTGAAAAGGCTGGGAGCTTGTCTGTTGACGCGTCGCGTTCATTATGTGCTGGTGACGGCGGAGGAACACACAGTCTGTCCAGGCTGAGTCCAGCTTTCCTGTCTCCTCGCGGTTAAAGCCTACAGGTTAGAGGGAGGGGGGATAGGATTGCAATGTACAGGCAAGGCTGAGAGTAATGAAGACCATGATAAGCAGCTGCAGACACACACACAGACACACACACAGACATATGCACACACAGATCAATGAGCAGTCATCATGGATGAGGTGATAACCAGGCAGCACTTCTAATGGGATGAACAAACACACACACACACACACACACACACACACACACACACACTCACTCACTCACTCACACACTCACACAGCTACCTTCTTATCTGACAAACAGTGCCTACTCACCACCATGCACCAGCCTGACCATATCAGCACCTTCCTCCCTAAAAAGACTGCTGAGCACCAACAACCTTTCAACTCTTTATCAGGTGGAACAAACAAAATCGAAGGTAATTGAAGAGCTGGATTGATCGCAGCCTCTGCAAACTGCCGCAAAGGTTAAAGGGCACCGGCCCAAACGAGCGCGTGCCAAAGCCAGCACGACCGACCCGGACGATCCGGAGGCCGAGTCCACCGTGCAAGAGTCAGACAAACAGGAGAGAAAAGGGAGGAGCAATCTGGAAAGCAATAAAGTCGGAGATGAGCTGAGCTGTGATGAAAAGCAGACACACCATAAAGCTGACGGTAAACACGCATGAAAATCTACCGCTATATGATTTGGCAGCTCTCTCTCTCTCCTTCATTGCTCTGGCTAGCTTCATATTTAAACATCTTTCATCAGTAATGATTGTGTTCAAGCCTGCCCCCTACTGGACTGTTTGGTACTGCTCGGCTGCTGTCACAGTCAGTCAGCCCCCTGAAATTAGGATCAAACGGGCCTCCATGACGTCATGACTCCCTAAAACCTGCACGCCTGCTCTGGTTTCATCCGTCTTCATAATAGGTGTTGAATCAGTGCCGTTGGGCGGTTGTGAGCTGAAAAGCCCACATTAGCCCCTCAAAGGCAGCTAAGCCTCGTCATTATACACAGCTAAATGTAATTACTCACTTTTTGTGCTCCAGAACTTATAAAGGAAGAGATGCACATTAAATAAAATCCTGCCTGGGTTACTCTGTTAGAACATTGACTGCAATTACTGTCAGTTAAATAGTAGCTAACTGGAATAAAGTGTTCATGTGAGTGATATTCTATTGGTTTAAGAGTTTTCTACAAACAGAATGAACAAGCTATGAGAAGTTTCATGGTGTCGATGGGGTGGGGAAAACACAAACAAACAAAAAACCCCAACAACAACCAAAGAAACAAAATGTTCTATAAACAAAGGTGCACACATCCAGTCCAATCCAATCCTCAAGGACCTGATTCAAACCGGGTTTTCTATCCTACAGGTAGACAAAGCTTTCAACCTGGGGTCCCACTTCCCCCGGAGAAAGTGTCTCCTGCCTGGTAGGATACAAAACCCGGCTTGAAGCAGGTGCTTGAGGACTGGATATGTACATGGATACGGTTCTATAAGCTCCAGAGAAAAATGAGCATTGACCACAGAAGGATGGATCAAGTTGGTTTAAAAAACCGAGTGATTTGTGTGTGTGTGTGTGTGTGTGTGTGTGTATTATCAGCACATTCCCAGGTTACAGCAGGAGGAAGAGAAGCAGACAGTCAGTGAGAAGACTTCCCGTTATATGGGTCAAAGGAGATTCCTCTTAAGTGCAGATTTTACGTATATAATTAATTACTCTTCTCAACTTTTCAAAGTAAGATGTTTGTCACACTCTAGATCAATCATGTCTGTTAAACAGAAGACCACATCTCAACTTGACCTGTTGTCACTTCTGTAATCTACATTTGCTCCAAAACTCAACAGTTATTACAAAGTCAAAGTCAAAGTGAGCTTTATTAGTCAAATATGCTATACATGCTTGACAGACAGTATAAATGAAGTTATAATGCTCTCGGGCCCATGGTGCCGCAAAGTAACAAGTAAATAAAAAAACTACTATAACTAAACTAAAAAAACACTTCAAAGCTACAATTAACAATATATACAATCAACAATATAAAAACAGTAAGTATAATTATTTAGTGCTAATCATTTTTAATCATTTATAGTAATTATAGCATTATTTTATCATTTTACAGTACAGCATGTCTGAATAATACAATATACATTTTTCCCCATCTTTTGATTTTGTATTTTAATTAATACACAATGAATAATTACTGTAAAATGTATTATGCTGCCTTTAATAAGGCACGTGTAAAGATGTAGCTGATAATAAAAACATCGCAGTTGCACTGAATAATCCATCATGGTACCATTTTTCCCCAAAATTGATGACCTCAGCAAACTCAAAGACCCACCCAATTTCTCTCTCTCTCTCTCTCTCTCTCTCTCTCTCTCTCTCTCACACACACACACACACACACAACCACACACACACACACACACAAACACACACACACACGCGCACACGCACACACACACACACACACACACACACACACAGACCTAAAAGCTGAGTCTAACATTATGAATTAATCATAGCGAGACAACAGTTCCTGTTACCTTTTCACACATTCTAGTGTTCCCAGCTGTGTCCTGGTGTCTCTTGACTCCGCTGATGTCAAGCATGTGATCCATCTGAATGAATAATTATTTTGAAAGAGTGCTGATCTGAACTGTGCACGCTTGCAAGGCTGTTGTTCCCAGTTTTAGAGGAATACAGCACAGCTGTGTAATCACGTTGGTCCTCAGGTGCCGTAGAAGCAAACTGCATCAACACAAAAGCACAGCAGTGGTCCTGATGGACCCCGATGGTCCCACCAGCTTGGTCCCAGCCCCCTGTCCCCGTGCACTTTTCCATGCATGCATACGTGGAGTCAGCAGATGGACCCACCACCGAGAATCTTTGCTGTTACAGCTGAAGCAGCGATGGCTGTTTTCCATCATACTGAGTGCGACGCTGCACGTAGCAGCCATTTGTCACCGGGCTCTTACACGCCGCGACTGACCATCAAAGCTCTGTTTTTCCTTTCTTCTCTTTTACTGTCCTTGCTGCTGGGGACACAAACATGATCCACTCAGCAGTTCCCCACCTCCTGAACACCAACCATCTCTACTTCCTCACCTCCTCTCCTCCCTTTCTTTTCACCGGGATTATCAGTGTGTCCAGTCTTCCTTGCTGTTCCATGTCTCTCTCTCCCTCCCTTCTCTCTGTATCTTTCTGCAGGTCTCCAGTGTCCACTGTCAGCACCTTCCTATGCTGTTCCCTTTTATAAAAACCTGCCTATGCCGGATTATGTTTGCATGCTTGTTTCTTTCTTTTATTCTCCCTCTTCTTCTCCTCCTTTACCCAGCCGGTTTGCAGCAGGATGGTTCCTCCTTGTAAACCTGGTTCTGCTCAAGGTTTCTTCTTGTTAAAGGGAGTTTTTCCTGCCACTGTACTTAGCTGGGGGTTCCGGCTCTGGATTTCTGCCTCTACAAAGCACCTAGAGACAATTCTGATTGTAAAAGGCGCTATAAAAAATAGACAAACTGAAACTGAACTGTTGTCAGTGTAACATCTGACAAGATGGGGACGAAGGCTGGATAAGTGACAAGTTAGCCAGTTGGGCTAACATGGTAGCTGACGGGCAGCAGAGCCGGGAGGAAGCCGGGCTGACTGATCCAGACCAACAGGACAGGAAGGATCTGCTGACCTCCGCGTTGGGTTAAAGTACGAGAAAAACAAGGGGAGCATCGTTAATAAGCACAAGGTCATTTGCGCACACTGCAGAAATGACGATGCTCACATACAAAAAAAAGAAAATCCCACAACCCCCATGAAACACCACAACCTGTTTCACTCCACACCACAGGTGGGAGTTTGCTCAGCAGCCGATTGGCTGGAAACCGCTTCTTTCATTCAGCATGGAACAAACAGCACACTCTTCAGAGGCACCAATAAAGAGACCAAGCCTTGTTTAATCGAGCAGAATGTTAGCAGAAGAGCGTTCTCCATGGTGTTTTACATTACTGGGGACACAACTGGCCACCGCTGAGCAAAAACTGGTTTCTAGGAAAACCAAAGCACACAAGCTAACAGAAACGCTTCCTTTAATGAGTGCTGGTAGGCAGTTATGTACGACCACGTCTTCTCTTTGGTCCAAGTCTATAGAGACTCCCGCACCGACCAAAACCCGAGCTTTCATTTCTTATTTAAACCACTGCTGTCTAAAAATAGCCGTTTCATTTCTGTGAAAACAGGCAGAGTTCACTGTGTGCTAATACATACGTGTGCCTGCGGTGAAAGCTTGAGGGACAGAGCAGATATGAGAGGAGAACGTGATGCTGTTAACAGCTAACTACATCAAGGACAAATCTGAAGGCATTTGCAGATTACAGTTAAAATTTGACTCATTCGCATGTTTCATCATGTGACGTGTAATTCCGACTGTGATGACTAGACTGCTCAGGCACAGACGGACACAGTTGCAGCTCATAGTTTCATAATCAATGCTGAAGAAGTTCTGCGATATTCAATTACTGAAGGATAAAGATTGAGTAGATGGGCTGCTTGAATCTGTGTTCAACATGAAAAACGTCTGATGGCTTTCATCGGACCAACGATTAGCAGCATGAGCGACGGTTAATGAGGTGGCGAGGAGATATTCTATCTGAACGTTGTCTCGCTAGGCTGCTGCTAAGATCCGATCCTGCCAATGAGAGCTGTGGGGCTGAAGGTTCTCCCAGCTACTTTCACCCCACTGATCCAAGGGCTGAATGAGCCCTCAGGGCCTAAACCTCTAATCCAGGACTTGGAAATTATTTAGCCTGAAGGGCCACATTGGGTTGTAGATCTTGATGAAGGGGCCGACCAGGTGGTGCAGCGAACTAAGCCCCCAAATGAGGATCAGAGGTTAGCTAAAAATTCTGCTGAATGGACTGAGAAAATAGTTTGAAGAGGCTGTAAATTGGTCCAACTAGAGATGATGATGAAGCTCCAAATGATGTTTGGCTCCACCTTCTTGAGTGGACATGTTAGAATGCTAGGTGAAGGGGGGGGTCTGATCCTTTTTCTAACCAATCAAGCTGACAACCTTCTTCATTTGGCTTTTGGAGAAATTATTGCAAAGGCTCAGCGGGCCGGATTAAATACTTCATCGGGACAAATGCGGCCCCCGGGCCTTAGTTTGCCCACCTCTGCTCTAATCAAAACCAACATTTTCTTCAGTATGGAAGGTTTCAGATTTTAAAGATTACATACATGCGCTGGTGTTGCTGGCGGAGGTGTAAAGGAAGCTAAAACCAGCAGGTAAGCTGGGAGCTCAGCAGATATGAGAAACTCAGACAGACTCTAAATCAAAGGACGCCCACATCCCTGGTGATTGGCTCAGAGCTCCAAAGTTCACTCTTTGGTGATGCATTTTCACTCTTTGCATTTCCTGATGACTCAAACTAATGTAAAATTACCCCTTTTTCTAAAGGGCGCACACACCATGTTCCAACATGGCAACTCATTTCTATAAGTGTTTGTCAGACGTCAGTACGCGTCATAAACAACGAAGCCACAAGTGTGCAACAAAAACATATTTATTTATTAGTGTTTCGTTTCCATAGAAAAAAATCCTCAACGCGCTGAACAGCATCCCTGAATCTGCAGCTGTGAACGCGAATAAAAGATAACCAATAAAAGTCCAATGCAACAGCGAAGAGAAAGTTCAGCTGGAAAACAAGCGCGCCTGCAGCTCTGCTGTCTGTCCACCAACGGCTCATTTCCTGTGTGGTTCAGAGGCATTTTCCCAGGCCTGACAGCCACAAGCAGCAGAGGAGACGGGCCGTCGGAAACTCTGTGAGGCGCATTCTAAGTGGTCTTATTCAGTCAGAGAGCAATGGAGACCGCTCGAGGTTTTTTTTAATTAACCCAGCCTGCAAAGAGACACACAGGAGATCGATGTAAAAAAAAAAAAAAAGGGAAAAAATAGTGTCGTGGAACAATTTTCATGCAAACGTTTGATGAAAATTATTCCGGGGATGAGCAAAATTATCCGTCTCAACTGCAATCAAGTGCATTTATCCAAACTGCTAAACACAGTCACTTTTTACAGTTTGCCTTTGCTTTAAATGTCTCATATCCATAAATTACAAAGGGAAAATGTCAGACAAATACTTAAAAAGACACACAGAGCTGAACAGGTACCTGTTGTGACAAATGAGAACGGAGAGCAGACACCAAAGGTTTCGGATTCTGAGGACGGACAAAATAACGCGTCACAAATCTGGTTCACATCTGATTCTTCTCAGTTTTATGAGGGCAAAAGTGAAAACAAATGGATGATTTAAAGAAGAGTCATCCACCCCCCGAGTCATCCGAATACAAGCACACGCGAGGAAAGGCTGAGGCAGGGCTCAGCAGCGGCTCGGGCTAAAGGGATTTCCCTGAGGTTAATTTTCATGGCTGTTGTGTTCACGCCACTGGATCTGAAAGAGTTTCCTGACACGAGCAGGTCAGGACCAAAAGAGCGTGAGCTATCGATCATAGCTGCAGTTAGCGTGCCTTCTTAGCTCCTTTAAAATCCTCAACATGCCACCTCTGATCGCTACAGCTTCAGGCGGACTTCTATCCCATCAGGGTGCAGATCTCTGCTGAGGACTCATTCCAACCATTTAAATGAACCTGCTGGACCTTATTTAAACTGTAACACAGAGCTGGAAGGTTTGTTCATTTCCTCTTAAAGCGCATGGACTCAAGGATTTCTGCTCATTCCGAACTGATTCAGAACACCTGTTATCAGTATGAACAGAGGGACGGACGGACACACACACACAGTTCTATCTTTGTGAGGACGTTTACAGGCATAACGTTTTACCCAGCCCCTCACCAGAACCAAGCATCCCAGCTAACTCCCTAACGATGACCCCAAGCTAAACCCAATTCTAACCCCAACCTTAACACCAGGTCTTAACCCTCAAACAGTCCTCAAGTTGTGAAAATGTCCCCACTCCCCAAAAACATCTTGACTTTGCTAGTAGAATGTGGATTTTGGTACTCATTATGTAGGAAGTACAAGAACACGTGTGTGTGCACACGCACGCACGCACACACAGAGTCCTCTGTGACATCATTAGGACAGTCTGATTCCCAGCAGACACACGGATGCGGCAGCAGCAGCTGCTGTCTGGACTCAGACAGGAACTAACGCAGCCCGACATGAAGCAGGAAATCACAGCAAACACATTCTGTCACATGGATTTGTCACTTGTAGAGCCTCGTTCACTCAGTAGTGAAGTCCTGCTAAACTGCGTCACAAAAACAGAAAGTGCACCATGTGCTGGTTACCTTCACCTCCCCATGTCCCACACGGAGCAGGTCTTCGTGGACGGCTCAGATCGGTGCTTGTGGCTCTGACGCGCACCCGGTCAGTGAAACTCACAGGACTGAGCGGTTGCTGAGGCGCAGGGAGAGTGTGAGAGAGAGCGGACCACCAGGCTGTGACCTATCAGGGTCTGACCACACAACACAATAACCTCCCTCATTTAACCTTTTAGTGGCTGAAGCAGAGCTCCTTCGTCCCAGCGCTTTCCCCTAGAGTGTGACATTCACACAAACCACACATAATGCCGGTGGTTGTGATGATGAAGGTGTGTTGACCTGAGCTTCATTGGTACCACTGTAGCAGAGCTACAGACCCTCTGAGGCGGCTGAGGTCTTTGGTGAACCCACCTGAGGAAGGCTGGTTCAATTCCCAGTTCTAAACCTGAATGTGTGATGGAGAGAAGGACCAAGTCCAGAAATCCATCTCTGACAATCAGGATCACCCTCTGCAACACCAACTGGACAGACAAAAGACCGAATCTTAGATTATTTTTACACAAATTTTACTGAAGGTACAAATATTGAAGTGAGACCTCAGCTCGAGTCTGATGCTGTCACGACTGATCTGACTAGATCTGGTTACACTTGGATGTTTTTGTTGTTGTCTTATATTAAATATTGGGGAAATTATGTCTTCATCAACTAAAAATGAACTTTTTGCATATCTAGAATAAACATTTATAATTAAAAATAACCTGATTTTCTTTACCATACCCAAGGCTTTTCTTTTTTTTTTTTTTTATAACAACCTTACTATGTCATCTGCATAAATGTGAACATCATGCTGCCCCACAACTGTGGATATAACATCATAAAAACAGCTGTCGAACCTGTTGGATCTTTAGTAAAAGTGAGATTCTTGTTTATGAAAAACTCTGACCCAAGGTTGCGCACATCCCACATACACAACAGGCCTGCTGCAGCACATCTTCACCTCAGAGCTGAGCCGTGCTGGAGATTGGCACGATGGACGTGACCACGTGCACCGACTCATGGCACAGATTCAAGCTGAACTTTTCCTTCTCTTTAGGAACAAAGATTTCAGGCACACAGAGCCAGTGTGGGCTGCGTGTCTGTCCGAGTGTGATGATTAAACTGCATTTCCATCCTCCCTCTCAGAATGTGTGTCCTTGTGCACGCGGCATGTAAAAAGCTGCATTCGCACAGAAACAACTCACTTCTTGGACTCAGTGGACTGCAACAATGATGCTATTGATGGGAAAAAAGACAAAAAAAGAGGCCAGCAGCTGAGCCAGACAGATCTGCAGTTATCCTGATTACAATCAGCATTATTCACTCTCACAAACTCAGCAGGAAAATGGCCTTTAATGATTTGGTTAACGTTTACATGCTTTTTACTTGCAATTCAAGCAGTCACTTTAATCTGTTAGTCAGTCAACCAGATCAATACATCCCGCACATTGACTCAGTGCTACACCACACAATTTTAATTCAATTGTTATATTATAACATTGCAATTGTGGAATAAAAGTGGATTTGAAGGGTTTAATTGTTGCTATTCAACAGCATGTGACCAAAAATTGAAATGAGTGGAACACATTACCCAGTTATCTTGTTACAAATAATAACCACACAGTTTGATTTTGGAATTAATCTTTTTTTTTAAATGTTAAAAATGGATGCAGCAGTGCTCCTCTTCACTGGGGGCTGTTGGGTTTGCCAGTCAGAGTGATTGATGAGCAGAACAGACAGATTTTACATAGCTTACTTACACGGCCACTCATCTGACATCCCAGCGGTCTGAGGCAAACACAATCAGGCCAGGCTGTCAACGCATCTTTGACTCTGCCTGAAGCTCCAACAACATCAGCCTGCCAATCGGAGTCACAAAGAAGACAAAAACAGACAGAAAACAAACCCAGACGACAAACTGGGGAAGGAGCAGCAAAGTGGCAGACGTACAGTAGCAGAGTCAAGGCGCTCTGCAGCAGTTTCTGGCTCGTTACATTTTTAGCCACTAATCCAGCAGCTTCGTACGAATGGAGAGAAAGAAGCTCGAGGTTGCTTTTAATCCCACACGCCCCTCCCACGCACTTCATTAACTGCACAGCCACACACACACACACACGCGCGCACAGTTTCATGTACAAGACAAGAGAGAAGAGAGAATTCTGTTGCGTTTCCACAGCAACAGAATTAAGACTAATGTTCAGTCACTACTTAATTAACCAGGTAAAAGTTTCCAAACTCATCTTGTTTGTTTAATCAGAGAAGCATCAGAGGGGCCTCACGACTCCCTCACACTCAGGCTCCAGATTCCAACATGTTGGTTCGTCATATGAGTTTAAAATGTATTGAGGAACAAACATTCATCCTTTATTGTTTCTGTAACTCATCTTTGACATTCACAATTGTTCTGCATCAGCGTCTTTTGATTGAATCCAGTGTTAGAAATCAGTCGTTTACTAGGCTAACATGATGCTGGATGGGACCAACCAGGGAAGCTCCAGGCTAGAAGACCCACCTAAGTAGACAGGTGATGAGTTTAGGACTACAGATATGTGCAGTGAAGAAAGGGCTACTAAAAGGAAAAGATGGAAAATAAATATGGTCAACCGTTAGTCTTAGTGGCAGACTAAAAAGATAAGAGCTGAGAATCAAGATGAGAATACTGGAATAGTGCGAGCTGAATGGAAACCTTACTGGTTTAGTGTTTACATGGAATATGTCATAGTTTTAGACTTTATCGTTCTAACGTTACACTGCGACTGCCTGAATTTAAGGGTACTACGCCTCCAAACCAGCAGATGGCAGTCCGGTGCCTCTCTGGAGCCATAGTGAGAGCACATTAGCTGCAGGCATTGCTCAGAGCTGAGGGTCTGTGGGACTTGAAGGTCCAGACGGACACCAGAGCAGAAGACAGCATGGGTGCACTCGAGGCCGTGAGGTCCAAATGTGCTTCACTCATGCCGGAGGCACATGGAGGAAGGATATGATATGATAATTAATTCCTTTCTCCCAAACATGACTGGAGGCCTCAAAAGACTCCATATTTATGGTTGAAAGAGTGAAAACAGGAAACTGAATGTGGCCTAAGTGCAGCTGCAGCAGCATCGTCTGTGTTCCGACTTATGAATTAAGGAGATCATTATTTATCATTACTGCTCAACAGCTTAATCAAATAATTGCTACCAGAGTTACTACCTAAAGTAATATATTAGATGTCACCTCTCAGATACAGAGTCCACATCATGAATTATTAATGCAGGTCCAAGCAAATAGAACATTCAGCTGCACCGAGAGGACTGCCATGAAGGTTTAGCTTCATGCAGCCGTGGTTAAAGCGTTATTCCAGGGGTGGTGAGTAGAGGGTAATTTGGACAAAATAAATACTGCACAGGGAGGCTCTTCAGCATCAGCACGGTCCTGCAGTTTCATGTTGTCATCATATGTTCATCTGGTCACTTGTGTTTTTGGTCAGGTTCCTCAGCCTGAATCTGCCCTGGAGACTTCTGCTCCTGTGAGCTGTGGGGTTTTCAATTCTGATCAGATTCACAGATTTCATCATACACACATGCACAGGCACGTGACAGGTCGCTGTACCAGGACGCTTTGGCATCCACAGACACTCCAGGGAGGCGTTTGCTGTTGCCCCAACGGCCTCTTCCTCAATAGCTGACCTTTCTGAGGGCGTTGGCTTCAGAAAAGCTCCAAGCAACAATCTTTCCTTCTTGTAAGAGGATGACAAGCAGTGTGCAGCCAATGTGTTATTTCCATGATTCATGCTGAAAATTATAGCTGTGAAAGTCTCACACACACACACACACAGACATATGTGAGTCTGTACGGTGTAACATGTCATTACTGCAGCTGCGACTTTCTGCTGACGTTTTGAAAATCGATGGTGTCGTGTCGTCAGACTGATAAAGGATGGACGAGTTCAAAAGCTGCTGTTAGTGTTACATTAATAACAGTCATGTTCATCGTCAGGATTTCAACGTGATCATCAAAATGTTATCAATCTTCGTCAATCGCAGAGATGAGACACTGAGCAAAACAAGCCAAATCCAACACACGCTCAGGACCGGTGATTTGGTGATGATGTTACAGCTGAACGGCACATGTCGCCACACACTCCAGAGGAGTTTTTTTCGGTTTTTTTTTTTAACTTTTCCTGTGTGGGTTTTTTTTTTTTTCATATTTGGAAAGTATCATCAGCTGTCCACCACGTGGCTGCACTTTTGAAAGCGTTTCAGGGTACGAATGACTCGTTTAAAGTGTGAAAGAGGAATTAGCAGCGTTTTTAAGGGCAGCATCAATTTAGAGAGTGTTGATAATAGTAATGTAGAACCATGTGCAACAGCACCACAGAGGCTGAAGTCGGGGACTTCCAGCTTCGATAATGTTCTACCTGTTATTCCTGACTCGCGTTCAGACACTACGCAAACATTTCTACAATCTGGAAGACTCCCAACAGGGCTCTTAATCATGTGTTAACAGTGGTGGCTTCAGTAGTGCTCCGTCTGATTCAATCCACTCATCAATAGCTATTTTATGGCTATAAAAACCATCTTATTCCGCAGAAATGCAGTATAAAAAGCCTTTGCATGGCAGATGGAGAACTCATTTAGCCAGAATAAATTAATAAATAAATGAATAAGTTTTATCAGGTTATTGTTGATCCTTTTTAATGCTTTGGCTTCTGTTGACAATATGCTTTCTCAGCGCTTTGACCACCATTCTTCTAGGAAAATAGCAACATTTTACTCACCACAAACGTTCAGCCTATTGAATTACTCTGTCGTGCAGATTATCCCGCGTTTGAGTTCCATCAAGAAGTCTTTTCTATCGCCATGGCCGCCAAAGTGGTGCCCGGCTCCTGCTCGGAGCGCCTGCGGGGCGTCTAGTAGCCTCGTAGATTTCGACGCATCGGGTCCTCTCTCGCTCACGGCGTCACGAAATTGGCTTTTGCAATAAATCTTCATCCAAATCCATTTCTTCTCCCTCTTTTGCCATTGTGGGTTGACAAAACAGCTATTAAATCAGCTAAATTACAATTTTGCTCGTGCAGCTCGCTACAGAAGCAATTAGCTAGCACTTTCCGGTACGCTCACTCACTATCCAATCAAATGGGGTGACTTGACTTGACGACTTGACGTCACCCACCTTGGTGGCGCCATCGTATTGCATAAATAAATAAATAAAAATTGAGAATTATTTGTTGCTTCAAGGCCTGCAGAAATGTTTGTAAAGGCCCCCTGACTTCAACAAATGATGGCTGAAACAACTT
>BJFM01004933.1:43237-53319 GCA_016586285.1 Arothron firmamentum | reverse complement strand
CAATTATTGATGGTGATTAAAAAATAAAAATAAAATAAATAAATGAATTTGCATCAAAATTGCAGGCCCATCACTGTCTTAATAGCAGTCAAGTTAAGATGTTCACAGTGTACATCAATTATTTTATTTTTTCCTTCTTAAGGCTTTTTAACTTTGTATCTGAATCAATAAACATTTAAATGTGTTTTCTGCAATTGTCAGATAAATACACAGACATCTTTGAAATATGCTGTAGATTATTCATATGTCCAGACTAGAAATGGCTCAAAAATGTGCAAGAATTGAAATGTAAAATCAACTGATAAATACGTTTGAAATCACTGACCAGCTTTTTGCGTTTTCTCTTTAACTGAATTTGGTTTTGGACAGAATATCTGACATTTAGTAGATAAAACTAATACTTTTCTAAATTCAGGTTAATAACCAATACTTTTATTAAAAATTGGCAGAAATAAAAATGTTACAAATTGTGAAAGCATTGATAATCTGATTGTTGCCACATTGATCTCATTAAGATGAGAATAACATCTTGTGAAGAAGTTACCTTCACATTGGCCTCCTAAAGCCTTATTATTTATTTTTCTAGTGACATACGTTTCAGTTTAACGTTTAGTAAAAATGGTTTAAAAGTTTGATTTAATTCAATTCAGTTTTATTTATATAGTGCCTTTTACAATAAAAAATGTCTCTAGGTCCTTTACAGAATCATAAACCCAGAGCCTGAACCCCCAGGTAAGCACAATGACCAGGAAAAACTCCCTTGAAACCTTAAGCAGGAACAGGCTTACAAGGAGGAACCATCCTGCTGAAGATGAATAAATAAGAAGATTCAGGAGACGCCTGCTCTGATTAATGGCCCTATAAAACCCACAGTTCTGAATAAAACACACTTCAGACGCAGAAGGCAGCTGCAGGCCAGTCAGGACTAATGTCTGTAGCAGGAAGAGGAAAGTTTCAGTGCTGAAAAACCAGCCCGCAGCTGGAGGGAGGGGGTCTTCCTGCATTCAGGAGTTTGGTGATGAGGCCTGCAGAGGTCACAGAGGACACAGAGCCTAAAGGCCTCAGAGGAAAATCCTTCCCTCGTCTAAGGAGGTGTCTCTGAAAGCGTTAAGCTCAACGCTTCAAACAGCTGAAATAAAAAAGCTTTGCATGTGGTCGGTCCAAGCTTCTACACTGAAACCTCATTTTCATTGCTCTTTGTCAGTGTGTTTGTGATCAATGTTGGTGTGTTTACATGGATGATGGAGATGATGACGCGATATTGACCGGAAGCATGAACAGTCAAACAGCGACATCCTGTAATTCCTCAGATAACCTGCAGGAGTAAACTGTTCAAATGTTATAATATCATCGAAAATGTCTACAGACCAAGAATGAAACCAGCACACACACACACACACACACACACACACACACACACACACACACACACACACACGCACGTGCGCGCGCGCGGACCCGAACCTAAACCCAATTCTAGCCCCAACCTTAAAACCAGGTCTTAAAGTCAGGTTTTTGAAGTTGTGAGGACCAGCCAAACTGTCTTGACTTCCCAAAAATGTCCTCACTTTGCTGGTAGAATGAGGAGATTTTGGTCCTCACTCTGTGTGGCCAGGACATGTGGTGCTTAGATATGCATTTGAAATCATTTCCACACCTTCAACATTTAGCAGAAAGAGAAAACAATGACTGTTCTGGGAAATGATGAGGTTCTGTTTGGCAGATATCGTATATGAGGAAATGTACGTTATTTTATATATGATATGGCTCATCAGCAGATGGAGCTGGGATGCTAACTGGAATGTGCTAATGCATGAGGCCGTGCATTAAATGAAGAATTATATGGTTGATTTGATGATTTTCCCATGAACTTTAGTATTGATGTTTAACAGTCTGGCTCTACTTCTTTTTTCATCCTCTTTTCGTCGCCATTTTTTATTCCCACATATGTTCATCTCTTAACACTACAGAAGAGGCATCTTCAGTGCTACTGCTAGCTGCTAGCAGGACTCCGTGCTGAGCGGGAAGTAAATTGTGTCCGACATCTCTTTCAACCGTCTTCTGTTTAAATCCACAATGCTTACAAATCCGCGTTATTAAAGGGGATTCTGGCAGCTTGTGCAGACAAACGCTGCTTCAGTGGACCTTCCATCGTACACACGAGGTGGCAGCTGCTAATTTTAGCATGTGCTGTTTCTGTCCTCTGCTTTGTGTCTTCTAGCAGAGGTTACTTTTAAATACCAGCTGCTCAATTTCCCAAAGGTGCCCCACAGCCGATTCCCTGCATCAGCTAATGACGTCTGCACCTTAGAATCTCTGCACATAGAAGACCAAATGAGAAAAACATGTTTGTTCAGGGGCAAGAAAGACTGAAATAGCTTCTCTAAAGGTATGAACATAACTGGACTGCACTAAACTCAATGTCTTAGGTCTCAAATGTCTAAAGGTATATTTGCAGTTTAATTTGCATTTGCATGTAAAGCTGTGTAGAAGGAATATTATCAAAGTAAAAAAAAAAAGATCTGTGCTGATATGTCCTCCCACTCATCCAGTGAGCCAGCATCAGAACAATCCTGGGCTGAGCAGAAGCATCATCATGAGTTATTGAGTCTGTTTCTGTCTTTCATTGAATTTGGAATGTTTGTGAGAAATGTATGAAAACTGAATCTTTTCTTCATGTTATGAACTCAAAAAAATTAGCCAGTGGAAGGCAAAATAATAACAGATAAGCCATTCACCATCAACGGTCCCTGTTTCAGCAACCTCGCCTTGCAGTTGAGCTTGTTCTTTCAGGGATTAATTAATTATATTTGTTATATTTATATATATTTGTTATATTTGTTGCATTTTCTCTCTGGTTTATAACTGTTTACTGAAGTAAACTGATCACTCCACTTTTTGAGAACGAGGTAGTTTTAGTAAATGCACAAATAAGTGGAATCTGTTCTGAAGCCTTTGCTGATGATAATTCAAAGCTAAACTGAGTGTGAAATATTTAAATAAATGACAACATTTCCACCTGAGTTCATAACTGTTACATTCCAAAGCGACCAGACAAAATAGCTCTTAAATTAGCATTTAGCTAAGCAGGTATTGTGTGTGTGACCCTAAGGAAATGAATAAAACTCAGTATGTCTGTTCATAAATAAATTCCCTCTAAGTGAGGCGTGTTAATCTCATTCAAACATGTAAACTATGCTAACCCACTGAGTGCTGAACTTTTATTACTGCTTAGCTAGGAGATTAGGCACTCGGGGAATGTTAATACAGTATGATTATTAGACCAGGGATCCCTTTTTAACAGGCCGAGCCCCGATGCTGGACCGTGTTCACTCTTTGGAGCACAGGGAGAGCGTGCACGTAAACAGCCCATTTGCTGCAGGTGGCTGCAGGTATTGAGTTCACGACAGTGACCGCGCAGCTACGCACAGCAAGAATGAAATGAGCACAGAGCATGAAAAACAACAGTCAGTCCTGACTGACTGTCCGCACATCCAGAAGAAGGTCACTCTCAAAGGAAACAGTTTGAATTAAAAACACAGCAACAGATTCTAACGGAAAAAACAAACAAACCAAAAAAAGCTGCACCGTTCTCTGCCTCCCTTCGTCAGAACCTGCTGACAGACACGGAGGGCAACATTTCCTCCATCAGGATGTTTCAGAAGATGGTGTGCAGTGACCTTTATCAGTGAGGGTGAATTAAACTGCGCTTGCACAAGTGTCAGATGTGATTTTCCAAGAAGATATAAACACCAGAAGACACCACAGAAGGACAGAACAGGCCGCACAGGTAATAAGAGCAAAAATAATAATAATAATCAAATAATCATACATTACAAACTACAGTAACATGGCTGACACAATGCAGATCACTTCCACTGCACATGTGCACGCAGGAGCGTGACCCTGGGAGTATCAGTCTTCATTCAGAGCATGGCCAATGGCTGCTAAAAATACACACACACCAATGAAATGCACCTGGACCGTGCACCTGCAGACTGCTCTGCATGAAGAGGCTGCTGCATGGTAATAACCACGTGTCAAAGTGTGTACAATGAGTCTGGGAGAAGTCCCCGGAACACCGGAGTCCTTTCTGCACCAATTCGCAGCAGATTTCATGGATTCTGGGCATTCTTGCCTATCCTGTCACATCTAAATATTTGATGAATTCTCAGTGTAGCATTTGTGGTGCAGACAGCTGGAGAAGCTCCACGACTCTCGACGTGTGCTGCCGTGTTTACCTGGATATCCCTGCACAGCTCTGATGAACACAGTGAGTTTACTGCCGTGTCACAGTCACTGGCTGATACTCAATGATCACACACTGAAGCAGGCTGCCAAAGAGCTGGTGCACGTTGCTGAAATAGCAGAGAGCGTGCGTCGATAATGAGCAGCACGGTTGTGTCCGTGCTGACGTGTCTGATGAGTAAATAACTGTGTCTGGCACAGCAGGGTAGGGATCGCGTCCTGGTCCTGATGAGGGTTTTAAAACATCTTTACACCAGCTCATTAAAAGCTGAACCCATCCTGATTGGTGCAGCGAGGTCATGCGTGTGCAGGTTAATGGGATTGACCCCATCCATTTTTGTGATGGTGATGAATCTATTCACAGTCTTGAGCTCCTTTCTGATGCGGCAAAAGAGAAAGAGACTTCAGTGGGACAACCTCAACAAGTAAACAACCACTAACAGCCTGTGCAAACCAGATTTCCTGCAGATCACATGACTCGAGGTCAGCTACAAAGACATTTTGTGTCCTCTTGTTATTATTAATAAAAACAAGGTGCATAAAACCTTAGCTTTTTGAATCTTTAGCAATGAAAAAGCACACATGAACTTCCTGGTTACAAAGACCCTACACACTTGCACATGCGCGAGATAATCAAAGAAAAATGTGATCCGAGGTGGATACACAGACCCCAGACGTGTCTGCTGCTGCTGCACTTCCTGTCTGTGCCGCCAGCGCCGCCTGGGCCCGGCGGTCCAAGAACTGATCTTGATTATTCCTGGGAAATGCAGGCGGACCCGACGACATCAGGCCTCCGCTGCGAAGGTGGAGACGAAGCTACCACCGGGCTCCAAAGTGACTGTCATTTCAGAAAGCCTGGAACGCAGCCTGCGGCGTGATCACACGCGTCCTGATCCGGTGACTCAGCCGACGGCGTCGTCTCGCTAACCCTCGTTGGAGCTAAACCTCCCAGCGCTGCTGCTGGAAACAAACCTGCTGAGGAAACCCCAGAGAGAGGAAACCTTCCCCGTGGCTTCCCAGGGTGTTAAAGCCTACCGTCCCTCAGCCGTCACAGCGGCCTGCATTCACCTGCTGTCAGCAGGGCTGCGCACGACTGAGGCCCCGGTGTGCACGTTCTCAGCAACTCCTGCTGCTCCGAGAGCTTTAGGACCACAGAAGAGGAGCATTACACCACCCCGAAGACCATAATTCTATTTAAAATCAGCTAATCAATAACATTGACTTATCCAACAGGACTTGAGAACTCAGCTGGGACAATGTGTGTCCCCGGCAGACAGACCAGAGACGGGCTGAGGGCAGCCGAGCGACGAACTGCTCCCTCGTCTATTGTTTCTGAAGCAAACTTCCCTACATTGAAAAAAAAAAAAAAAAAATCCCGCATGATATTTCAGAGACTGTCTCTTATTTTTCCAGGGAAATTAAACAATACGTGTCCAACTGTGACGGCTTCAAAGCGTGTGTTTGATAAAGGAAGGGCTGGCAATTAGCCCACAAATCATGTGAGATTAATCCAGACTCAGAGCAAAACACCCCACAGATTAGACCCTTTAAAACCACTTCAGAAGAATGATTGTAAGATTTTTCTGGAGACTTTGTGTGTTCGACATGGGTGCCCTCTCCATCCGTCTGTTTTCACGACAAACGTGACGTCAGAAAAGCCAGTAAGCCCCCCCAACACGCCTTAATGGCGTGACAAACGCCAAGCTTCACTTTTGCTGATTTACCAGCGTAAACAGAACCTCCGCAAGCAGCATTCGGTATCACCCACAACGCTGCGCTAGGGAGCAACACAGCAGCTGCCTCTGTTGCATCCGCTGCTACAGAGGAGCGCATGTTTGCCGAGAGAAGCACCATCTGATCGGTGAAGGTGGGAGCAGACCGAAAGGAAAAGTGCCTCCAGGAGAACTGTGGTTCGCATCCGTCACTCCGGGTTCCCGGGACAAATGAAGGCCAGTGAAGTACACCTCAATCACACCTGCTGGTACAGCGTTAAATCACACACACACACACACACACACACACACACACACACACACACACACACACACACACACACACACACACACACACACACACACACACACGTACGCACGTGAGTTGGTGCTGATGAGGTGGTGACTGAGCTACACACACTCCCTGTCCTACCATCCCTCCGGGTGCTGCCTGTCAACCCACACCTCACACTTCCATGGAGAGTATCCAGCATCCATTCAAGCACACTCAGGACAAACGTGCAGCAGGATGAGTGTGTGAGCGTGCAGCCTCTGCGTGGAGGCAGCAGTTGGCGTACGCTACCTCGGTCAGCGCAGAGGACCGCTCCAGAGTCAGAGATCATTCCTCCTGTGCCATCTGTCCCTCCGGATCCGCTCCGCCAGCCTCTCGCTCACAGCAACCACGTCCTGCTGGCGGGAGACGAGGGGGGCTGCGCTCCACCAGCAGGGAATCCTCCGTCCCTCCCCAGCCAATCTGAAGACTTTCAATTCCCAATCAGGAGAGAGAGAGAGAGAGAGAGAGAGAGAGAGAGAGAGAGAGAGAGAGAGAGAGAGAGAGAGAGAAAGAGACTCCTTCCTTTTCCAGCAGACCTGCTACTCGCTCCTGCTCAGAAGCCAGTCCTCCACAACCTCTCTCTCTCTCTCTCTCTCTCTCTCCCTCTCTCTCTCTCTCGCTCTCTCTCCCTCCCTCCCTCCCTCCCTCTCTCGCTCTCTCTCCCTCCCTCCCTCCCTCCCTCTCTCGCTCTCTCTCTCTCTCTCCCTCCCTGGGTCTCAGCTCATGCTCCCTTTCCAGATTCTGTTCTTGCTGAAGCAATTTGCTGCAGATGAATTTTTCTAATTTCAAGTCACTGAATACTTTCAGATATGATCAGCAGGAATAAAGCTGCTATTGAGGGAATTGGATTTTAACTCCACCCACTATAATTGCTAAAGTCATTGAATAATAATTTACATTTATCTACACAGGAATTTGTACTAAAGCAGATTTGAACTAATTTGAGGGTAATACGTATTAATGCTAGCAATGACACCTGTATTCACAGTGGCCTTCTATCAATATGGCTCTGGTGTGTGTGTGTGTGTGTGTGTGTGTGTGTGTGTGTGTGTGTGTGTGTGTGTGTGTGCAGACGTGCAGCTGAGCGGTGTGAGAAGTCCACCAATGAATGATGAAATGGGCGTTAGAGAATGCGCTTCATGTGATTTTGCTTTAAAGAGATCGATGCAGGAATCAATTAAGTGGCAAACATGAAAAGAGTCACAGAGGCAACTCTGAGAAACAGGTGATTAAAATGAAAGAATAAATAACTGTGTGAGCCGGTAAACATCCGCCTCAGCTCATCCTGAAGGAGAGAGCGGATGCAGAATTACTTCTACAAGTAAACATTTATAACCGAGTGAGTCACACTTGACCTGTGATGCACATGCAAATGCTTTCCTCCCTGAAAGAATGTGATGTACAGTGTGTGTGTGTGCGTACGTGGACACGCGCGTGTGTGTAGAACACGACGGCAGACGTGATTGGAAGGTTCCCTGGAGACGTTCTATTTTCAGCATTGTGTCATAAAGCACAGCAGGGAAAGAGGACAGCGAGGAACAATTACGAGAATCCCCCTAAAAGCACATTGCCTTACTCTCTCTCTCTCCCCCTCCCTCTCCCTCCCTCCATTTCTTTCTCTCTTTCTATTCATGCTGACAATATCTACACGACCTGACACGCTCAGACCTGGAGAAACGGCTCAGCTACACAACAGCAGGAGAGACTGGACTAATCACCACACACACACACACACACACACACACACACACACACACACACACACACACACACACACACACACACACACACACACACACACACACACACACACACACACGCAATTGTATTCCTGCCTTTCTGAAAGTTCTACCAAGCTTCTCTCTGAAGTGTTAATATGTTTCACACCTGTAGACACAGCGGCCCGGACGGGGCGCCGTCTCCAGGCTGAAACCTAGATGAGGTCCCTTCACAAATGGCGGGTTGTGGTTCTGGAGCATAACGCCGATACTAGCTCCACCTAAAGAGCGTCCCGCTGGGAGAGCCCAGCCAGCGGCGGCGAAGAGGCTCATTATCAGAGGAAGACAGTGGACAGCAGCAGACGCTGCCCGTCAGGTGACCTCAGGGGTCACAGGTTAACCTCAATCAAATGTGCGGCAGGAACAACACTCCCCTCAAGCCTGCAGACACCTCAGCGCCTCTGCCAGCCTTCTGGTGATAACTTTGGGTGAAGAGGCTGCAGTTGATTTTAATCCTACACCAACGCAGGAGTGCAGAGCGGGAGCGTTTAGAGTATTAGTTAACGAGGCGCGCTGACCTTGACCTTGACTCTTAAAATCTGTGTGGAATAGTCAGCCCTCAGGACACTTTAATTATGAGCACAGACACACTTGACAACCAGGAACGCCTCCATAGCAACAATGTTAGAAATGTCCCAGACGCCTTCTAGCTTCTCCACCATTAATGCAAACCATGGCCTGTCTGTGTGTCTCACATCTACACTTTAAACCTCCACCTGAAATTATGGCTTTAGTGCTTGACTGCCTTCAGGTAGGTGAAAGAAGCTGCCGAACACCTGCGCACAGGCTGTTGATCTCCTTCGGTCACACCCTCATTAGACAAATGTCCCTCACCCGGTTTGCTTAAATCCAGCAGACATTCAAGTTTATGCAGTTATGGTTGGGAAATATGCATGAAAAGGACGATGTGGCCCAAGGGTGTGTTACAACCCACGCTTCTGTCCGGACACCCGACAGATGAGGTTAACAGCTGATTTGGACGCCTCCAAGTCAAAGCCTGCAGACAGAGATGGGATGTCCAGAAGGTTGATGTGCAGACAGACAGACGGACAGACAGACAGACAGACAGACAGACAGACAGACAGACAGACAGACAGACAGACAGACAGACAGACAGACGTCCCCATACTTTGGCTGCCATAATGAAAGTATTCAGATTAGTTGAAGAGCCTTTGGCAACAATCCGCTTGCAGAGTCGTTGTCTTGCTGGAAGGAGAACTTTCAGCCCAGTCTCTCAACTCTGACCAGTGTCCTTGTCCCAGCTGCTGAAGAACCAACCCAACCTCCCCCCCACAGCCTGATGCTGCCCCACCAGGCGTCACTGTCGGTGTTGGTGGCCAGGTGCCAAACGATGTCCCAGGAGCTGTTCCCTCAGATTGCTCAGTTAGGCTGGCCACTCATCTCTGGGAAGGATCCAGGTTCGTCCTCCTTTTCTGAATGATGGAGGCCACCGTTCTCTGAGGAGCCTTCATCTCTAATCACCAATAATGATGTAGAAACATCTCAAAGGTGATAGAGAGCAATAATGAAGCCCCAGATCTAAAGTGCAATTGTAAAGGCTCTGAATATGGTATGCAATACGCAATATTTTAGCTTTTACTTTCCTTTTTATGTACACATTTGTACACGCACACACACACACACACACACACACACACACACACACACACACACACACACACACACACACACACGTCTCCGTAGGACTGTGTTCCAGGGAGGTTGGACATAATTATTCACAAGCACAGAAGTTAATATCAATAATTCAGATGATTTCTGCTCGTGTAATTGTGATACTATAGCGCCCCTACGTGGTCAGAGAGCTGAATTGCATCTATTTTACGCAAAAACAACAAAGCAAAAGAAAAGTGCTGAACTGCAAGTCTCACATGCAAATTAGATTCAACAAACCAAACTGACTAGTTTAGTGCAGTTTAGTATGTTTGAAGATAACCACACACACACACACACACACACACACACACACACACACACACACACACACACACA
>BJFM01004931.1:0-10556 GCA_016586285.1 Arothron firmamentum | reverse complement strand
AGTTCCTGTGTCAATGTTTGTGTGGGCTGATAATGACCTACCTCCTCTGGACCCTTTCCCACATGCTGAGTGAGCGTCTGGCTTGTCGTTAGCATGGACTGGTGAGTGTCCTGCCAAGTCTGAGGTGGCCTTCACCTGTTCTTCACCTGTGTAACAGGTGGCAGATGTTCTGCCTGTGTCTGTGTTCCAGTCCACTTCTGAATCTGCTGGCCTGGTTGCGTTTCCAGGATGACCTTTGCTTTGGTTCTGCTTCACGCTTGGTTTGGGCTCTTCATCTGGAGTTGAGTCTTCACCGTGGGAGGTTTCGTGACCTTTGCTCTCAGCTGCATGAGGACTGTTGGAGGGCAGCTGCAGCTCACACTCTGGCTCTGCTCACACAGAGGTTCCAACTGGATCTTCCTCATGGATGGGGGTCACCATGAAGACGTCACTCTCCTGCTTCACAGCCAGCTGCTTTTTGATTGGTGGAGGCTCCGAGTCCTCCTGGTCCAGACTGTAGCTCCCATCCTGAGAACACCAGGATTCCTCTGGTTCTTCTTTGATTGATGGAGGCTCTGAGTCCTCCTGGTCCAGACTGTAGCTCCTGTCCTGATGACACCAGGATTCCTCTGGTTCTTCTTTGATTGATGGAGGCTCTGAGTCCTCCTGGTCCAGACTGTAGCTCCTGTCCTGATGACACCAGGGTTCCTCTGGTTCTTCTTTGATTGGTGAAGGCTCCGAGTCCTCCTGGTCCAGATTGTAGCTCCTGTCCTGATGAGACCAGGGTTCCTCTGGTTCTTTTTTGATTGGTGGAGGCTCTGAGTTCTCCTGGTCCAGACTGCAGCTCCTGTCCTGATGCTGGTGAGCGGGAACCTCTCCCTCCTGACATAAAGGTGGCTGTGAAAACTCTAGAAAAACAGGAAAGCATTAAAAATCAATAGTATCAATGGGAGGACAGCAAGAGCAGAGACGAAAGCAATGCATCATGGGAAAAAGCTCAGCAGCGTGAGCCTAAAGAAGCCTAACAGGTCCAGTCTGAAACAGGCTGGACTGTCAGCTGGTCCTGGTGGAAAGTTTCAAGTCTAGTCCTAATGTGGACACGGGGTCTGATGCCTGAACCAAGAGTCTGATTCTGCTTCTTCTTCTGCATTTCAGGAGTGTCTGAACCTCCAGCACCCCTGCCAGCTGAAACACCACTTCAACATCTTGAGAACCACTTTTATCAGCGGCTTTCTTTGTGTGGACTTGACATCGATTCTTTGTTTTTTTCTCTGCCTAAGCACCGGCCAAAAAAGGATTAAAGATTAGAGCGAGCAACAAACATTCCACATGTTAAAATGCTAGCTGAGTGAGCGTCTTCCACACCCACACTAGACCCATGCCCACACATGCAGTCACATGATCATATTTTCTGCTGATTTAATAATGTGGGTCTGACCTGGCTATGCTTGGCTCGTAGCCAATGGAAAAGCAAACCAGTTCCTTGGAGGCACCAGGTTGGAACCAGTGTGGAACTGGCTCTATCACCAGCACAAAATCAGCACCAGGTCACGTCTGGTGGAAAAGGGGCACCAGTGCTGTTTCGAACTGTGGGATCATCTGAAATCCAAGACAATTTGGAGGAAGCCTCTCGGACCAAGCAAGTCATCAAGAAAATACAAAGAGAGAGGGCTGCAACTGGACCCTGGACCAGCTTCTGAACAAACAGAAGAAGTTAAAGAAAGACTATGGGGACCAGAAAAGGGAACTGGGACTATTAATGCCCAGTTAGCCTATTTATGTCCTTGTAGAAATTTCTGTGTGAATAAAGACATTTGAAATGGAAAACGCTCCTTTGTTCCTCATTTTCTTGCTCCTCACATAAACTTCGGTGACAACACTGCTCTGCTGACCTCAGGAAGTGTTTGTTTACTGATTATCCTTGAATTATGTGTGTGTGTGTGTGTGTGTGTGTGTTACAACCCCGGAACCTCTTCCTGCTACCCTAAAAGAACCAAAAAGAAACACTCAAAGAAAAGAAGTCATGAAAACAAGACAACTGAGCCATCAGACAAAACCAGTAAAACCAAAACTGTGGCAGAGAGAGAGAGAGAGAGAGAGAGAGAGAGAGAGAGAGAGAGAGAGAGAGAGAGAGAGAGAGAGAGAGAGAGAGAGAGAGAGAGAGAGAGCCCGGCTGCAGCGTCCCCTTAAATCCCGTTTGTCATATAGAAAGCCAGATCTTTATGTTTTTGACAAATGCCAGAGAGTGAATTGATGAGAACAGCCTGTTGGTTTCAGTGTGCGAAATATAAAAAAACCTCACTGCACAAGTCAACTGACCTCTCTGGCACTACATCTACATCTGATTGCAAAAGTCCTGGAACGACTCGCTGGACCACACACACACACACACACACACACACACACACACACACACACACACACACACACACACACAGAGTGTAAGAAGTGTTGCGTCCTGAAATCGGGAACGACGACGTCCCACCAGGAGTGCAAACGTGACAGACAATATGCCACCACTTTGATTTGGATTTGAATATATTCCTTCCGCCGTTGCTGCATTAGCACTGATACATAGATCAATCTGAGTTATAAACTTTCCAAAAGGGACAAATTTGTGATGCAGCCAACAAACCAACGAGGCTGACATCCATGCTGGAGATGGTTGACCTCTCACTGTTCTGTGTTTTTGATGTTTCTTCAAAGCTTCAAGGTTGAAAGTCAATTTAAACAAGTGTGAATTAACTCTCATCTCATCATCGTGTACAGCAGGCCTGGGCATTTTTACGGCCCGCGGGCCGCCCCACTTTGACTGGTCCGCGAAAGGGTTCTTGGAATTAAGAAAAATAAACCTACTTTCAAAATTTTGCGTCATGCATGGACTAAATCAGCAGGGCTTTTACTTTGAAAATTGTTTACATTGTGCACACGTCGTTTACATCCGGGTACTCTGAGACAAGTTCGAGTGCATGTGATTAGCAATAAGTCATTGTCATGGTAACCCTTCAAAATGTTTGCAAATACCAAAAAAAGAAAGGTGGACGCTGAAGGCCGTGGTTTCAAGAAAATGGACTACTATTTATTTACTGAAGTCGGGAGTAAACCCATATGTTTAGTTTGTGGTGAGCAGGTGGCCGTGTTTAAGGAGTACAACGTGAGTCGGCATTATGAGACGAAGCATGCCGAAAAATACAGACATTTGACTGAGACTGAGAGAGCGTGGATATCGAAAGATCTGCTAGCGAAGCTAAGAGAACAGCAAGGCTATTTTACCAAGCAACACGCAGCCCGGGATGCAGCAACCAAGACCAGCTTTATGATAGCCCACAGAATAGCTCAAAACTGTAAGCCATTTTCGGAGGTGGGGTTTGTGAAAGACTGCTTGGTGGACTCTGCAGCGCTAATATGTCCGGAGAAAAAAGAAGCATTTGAGAAAGACCCGCTGTCCAGGCGAATGGTGACAAGAAGGGTGGAGGACATCGCGGAGAATCTCCACAGCTCAAAAGTGGAGTGGGAAGTTTTGACTTTTTCTTCCTGGCTTTGAAAAGAGAGTTGTGATGTTCGCCACACGGCACAGTTACTTGTGTTTTTCCGAGGGATTCAGGAGTTCAAGATTACTGGCAGCAGTGAGATCAATGGAAGGAACAACCACCGGGAGTGATTTGTTCAACGAGGTAAACGCATGCATGGACAAACATGAGGAAACGTGCTCAGAAGATGTTGGTTCTTTTTGGTTCCACCTATACATGTGAACAAACATTCTCAGTAATGAAGTTTACCAAATCCAGGTACAGATCCTCTCTTCCTGAGGATCATCTGTCAAATGTGCTTCACATCTCTACCTCAAACATTCAACCTGATTTTGATGCACTTGTTAAAGCTCAACAGAGGCTAGATTTCTCTCACTGAACTAGAAAAAAAAAACAAAACACTGAGGCATGTTTACTTTGATTTTTTTTCTGCACTGTTTGAGAGATGGACATTGTTATGTTAAATTATTGTTTGCATACAAAGACAATGTGGTATCTTAACAGAAAGGTTAAGTTTAAAACAAAGCATTGTGGTGTCAATGTGACCGAAAAAGCGTTACAAATGTTGCCCACTTACTATTGATTTGCACAATTTCACTGAATAAATTAAGTTTTTTGTAAAACAACCTCACTCCCATTATCTTTCAATAACACATACTCTTACCAGCTTCTGTAAACAAAGCCATCTACTTATTATAACGTATAAATAAAATTCATAACCAAAGTAGATTTCTAACCTTTGGCCCGGCCCTCCACAATATTTTCTGCTTCTCATTCGGCCCCTGGGGAAAAATAATTGCCCACCCCTGGTGTATAGGTACTACTCGGAAAATTAGAATATGTTGAGAAAGTGCATGCATGTCATCTTTTCATTTCATCCTTCCAGCTTGTACACCCTTTTCTTCTACACTTCTGCCTTCCATTTAACTGCCCATTAATGTGCTTTGAGACAGCACTCTGAGAACAGCCAGCTTCTTTTGCTATCATTTTTTGTGTCTTACCCACCTCGTTCAGGGAGTCAATGATGGTTTTCTGCATAACTGGGAGATCAGCAGTCTTCCCCATGATTGTGAATTCTTCTAAACCAAACAAGATACAGACTTTTTAAAAGCTCAGGACCTTTTGCAGATGTTTTGGATTACATACCTGATTAGTGTGTGTGACACTTTGAGCCTACAATACTGCAGCTTTTCACAGTATTCTAATTTTCTGAGTTTTGAGGTTTTAATAAGCTGTAAATCATAATCAGCAAAATTACAACAAAGAAATGCTTCAGATATCTCACTTTGCATGTAATGAGTCCATAAAATGTATTGGTTTCACCGTTTATGTTGAATTGCCTGAATAAAACAACTTTTACACGATATTCTAATCTTCCAAGTACTTCCTGTAGTAGCAAATGGATCCAACATTCCCCTCAAGTCCATTGTCAAACATGTAGGTGTACAGATTTATTTATTATTTTTTACTTATTCCCAACAGAGTGACCAAGAAGATGAACCAGATTCCTTTTGATTATATCGAGAAATGAAAAGTCATATTAAAAAGCTTAAATGGCCAAAGAATAGAAAAGTGGGGTTTTACCAGCCAAAGACTTTGACTTCATAAATGGAGCCTTGAAAATGAGCCAGCTAAAATCTCTTCTAAGCAGCAACACTTACAGGTGTTATATTCCCAGAGAAATCTTGAACAAATGAGGTGAGGACACACCGAATATTCAGCCACTGGAAATGGCAGAAGAACTCATTTACAGTTTTTGGCAAAACACGTTTAAAGCATTTGTTAAAGGGTAACAATGTTTAAACCACATAAGATGTAAAAGAGGTAGAACAAAACAGGAAATAAACAGAAAAGTCACTTAACCACATACATGGAAAAATAATGGCGGCTCGTGTCCAGACTGTGTCAGCATATTTTATTTTATTAATGCACACTTATACAACTGTTGCATATAGTTGTAAAACTACCCGGGGTGACAGACTGAGAAAATAAATCTGTATTTATCGACACTATTAAATATTATTGGCTCAACCCTAAGGAGACTTGTCTGTTGCTGTGCAAACTCTTGAGAGGTGTTGAGATTGTTTCAGTGGGGCTAATTTTCCTCTTTAATCGGTGGCATGCAGCATCTAATGACACGTTTCCTTTAAAACGCTCCTAAAAGGTTGAACCAAGTAGATCAAGCTAAGCCAGGAAAGGTGGCTGCTGTAACATAGCCACCAATGTGTGCATCAAAAGTTACCTTGATTAAAACGGGAGTGTAACATAAATGTTATAATCGTTCAAAACATTATTCTCAGCTTGTATTTCAATGAGGAATATATGGAAAACATTCATTCATCGAGTGGAGAACACTGTATGGCGGGTGCTATCTTAAATGACAGCATCTCTACCAGCCCAGACAAGGGGCCAACAACAGAGCTGGCCCGTCTCCAGTCTCTTTGATTTGTTTCTTGACTTGATTTTGACTCAGTGGAACAACCTTTTATTTTCAGTGCTTCAGACTTTTAGGTTTGAGAAATAAATTTGGAGCCACTAGAGTCTCTTTATGATGGTGCAAATAGCTCTGTCTCATTACCAGGAAGCGCATCACCTAGATTTGCTATTAAACATGGGCCCAAACAAGGTTGTCCTGTCTCTCCACTTCTAATTATAATTGCCACAGAAATACTCTCCATTTTCATTAAAACTTGACATTTTGTTCCATTAAACGTCACAGCAAAACCTGTTATAATCAGCCAGCTTTAATCCCAGATATCGTGTCTAACTTGACCCACATCACTCCTAAATTTCCACATCGTCTCGTCGCAGCCATTTTAAGAGTATCAATTCCAAATTCAACAATTAGAATGATGTCACACACCCTTCCTTGTTTCAAAAGTCTGTCAAACAAGTTTTTCCAAAAAACACTATATATTTCTAAGGTGAGGTCAGCACCCCATCTGACAGCATCCTCATTGGTTACACAGCAACTCAGATCACAAGTACACTCCGTTCAACAGTGTTCCCTACACAGAATCATCCAATATGCTATTAGCCACTTTTGACTCCATATCTGGACATGTTTTTGTTCTCATATTTTGACTGCTGTATATGTCATCTTGTTCTGTACTTCTTCATTATAAGCACAATTCACACATACAAAACATACAAAAAGTTGACATGAACCCCGTCCTTTGGTATGTATGCCATGTAGTTTGCAGGTATTTACTATTTAAGTTTTCATTTCTTAAAAAAAAAAAAAAAAAAAAGTTCCGACGCACCTCTGCGCATAATGATGACGAGCGGGTGGAGGGGTGGGGGGAACAGCCTTGCGTCCCTAATTTGATTTTTTTTTCCCGAACACTGAACATGGAAAATATTGTGGTTTTCCATCATTGTTACGACGACAACAAATGTTCATTCAGTCTGAATATGGTTCCATCTGTTGTCTTGTTAAAATCCTAAAGTTGTACATACCTATCCTGTGTAACTTTATTTCGGGTCTCCAAACACTTTCCACCAGTCTGCGCTAATAATTCACCTCAGCTTCATATCCGTCGATCTTCTGTTGAAACACTCGGAATATTTCCTCAGCAGCAACAGTCAGTCGCTCGAAGACAAAAGTTCTCAAGCACTCAACAGAAAGAGACATGATTGTTGACTTCAGCTCCACAACACGGCACAAAATGGCTCCTTCGACAAACGCCAACGGACATCCGCCGGATGTAGCAGATTAAAGTTCCGAAAGTTTCAGCATTTGGTTTCACTGCGGTGTGTGTGTGTGTGTGTGTGTGTGTGTGTGTGTGTAGACACGCGCACATTAGTGATGGAGACACCGGAGCTTTCTGAAGCAATAAATTAATCTGAAGCATTTGTGCTGAAAAGGTTCGGTGTTTTGAAGCATTTGATACAAAGAAGTATAGCGACATCTGCTGGCCAAATGTGATCACAGCAGTTGCATGAAACGGAAAAGGGCGATGAAAAGACCCTGTTGTCTATGTTTAACTGGAAAGGTTATGTGTTAATCTAAAATGTTCAAAGCTTTATTTCAGTTCTAAAACTAAAATTAAAAATAGAATCATGCTTCTACAAAAGAATCCATCAGGCAGAAACTGAAAAAGAAACAGGCTGAAGGTTTCAGCCTAATGTTTGTCTTTTTCCTTTTCAACACATTCATAATGTACTTGTGTTATATTTTTCTGCCATCGTAACTCTTGTATGTTTTGGGGACATTGGAGTCGCCAGATTGTCAAAATGGTACACCTAAAAAAAAAACCTAAAAACTAAAAATCAAACACACGACAAATCAGTGTCAATGTTGCCATACAATACTGTCCAAAATATTTTTTCTGAGAGTACAGCTACAGTCAGCAGGAGGCTCCCAGTGAATTTATTCAAGCACTTATTCTTAATAATATCGTTTCCTCCGAGGAACAAAGCATGGCTGAGTGGGTCTGTCACAGAGACAGTCGATCCGTTACGATTTTGTTTTCTTTGGACCCAAGTGCAGATACGCAGAAGAGTAAAACAAAAACAACCTTTAATGAACAGAAGACAATTGAACAAAAGGCGCTCTTAAACGAGGATAAATTTAGTAACACAAAATCAGTCCAACGGAGGAAAAGCAATCGAAAATCGAGTCAGCCGGAACTCTCCTCGGCTGGCTGACAACTCAGGACGCGTCCGGAACCAAAGGACGGGAACCTCGGGGAAAAGATAAAAGTTACTCTGGACAATAGTTCAACAAGTTAATCTACCAGACGGAAACCAAGGCTACCACTCTCGCTGGTCCTTGGCGTGCTGGATTCTCCCTCCACAATTCTGGTGCAGAAACGAACGATCTGACCAGTGACGTGCGGTGAGGTCCGTGGCTGGCGAGGTACTGACGTCATCACCATCAGATTTACAAACATGAACTCTACAGACTATCTTATCCAAGACTTGATTGGCAACAGTAAACTGGTTATGTTTAAGTCTCATATCAGCATTTTTACACATACAAACTGCAGCTCAAAAAAAAAGCACATTTAATCTAAAATTTAAAAAAAGACGTTCTTGTGTTCTAACATTTGCCCATAAATAAAGTCCATCCATTTTCTCCTTCTGAACAAAAGCATCGATAACTTGTTGGTCGAATTTCTCATGTAATCCTCCATTTCGAAAGTCAGGCCAAGTGAATTGAAAAAAAAAAAAAAAAAGAATGACTGCATGGTGATCTGTGCAGTGTCCTGTCAGTCTGCAGCCACTGAATCAGAAGAATGATCCTTGGGATCACCAGCGCCCCCTCCTGTGAGGTAGGAGAACTGCGTACCTCACCGACTGCCTCTTTTTGTGATTAAGCCGTTTGATGATCGCTCAGCATAAGAAACACGTCCCACACACAAAAAAAAAACTTCCATCGTACATCAAACACACCAGCTAAACGATGAAAATTGACTTCATATTGCGAGAGACAGCAATCTGGTCTCACTACAGCATGCCATCACAGTCAGCCGAGTCATTGCGCTATCCAGGTGAGGCTCACCTGGCTGCTGCCTCCCTTTGGGTCTCGCCGGAGTGGTTGAACACCGGTAAATGTGGACATTCTGCGATTTTAATAAATAATCTAAAACTGGTGAAGTTAAAAGGAAAATAACTTCATGGTATAATTCACTATAAAACTACAACCATTTAATTTCTTCTTTCATATTTTTTTTTTCTTTTCATGATGACAGGGGAGGCCGTACCTCCCCTGCCTCCCCTGAAGGCACGTCAGTGGATCTGACAATCCGAGACCGTCAGACCAGGTGCTTAAATAGGAGTCTGATGAGTGATGAGTCTCAGGTGCGAGCTCTGGCTGGGGTCCTGGCGATTGGCGCCACCTAGGGGACAGAGCAGTCCAGCGCCTCACCTGAGCCCGTGCTGGGGTGTCGGCTCCTAACACGATCCTCTAAACAGCTACAGTCCACTCCTCCAAGACCACTGAATGTTCTTCTGGGCTAATTGACAACCTGAATTCATGAAGGAATTCTTCAGACCTAAACCTGTCCCTCAGCGTTCACCAGTTGTTGAACCAACACAACACTGTTCTCAACCCATTTTTCATAGTACAATGATTTGTTATTGTATTGAATATTCTTGTTATTCCAGATGTAATATCTTGTTGGGGAGAAGTTACGCTTTTCCACCATTTTCCATGCCAGCAGTGCTTGTTTGTGAAAATTGGCTCACTTAACAGGTAATTTATCAATCTTATAATCACACTTTAACAGAAATTTTAGACCACCAAGAGAGTCAAAAATGTGTTTTGGGAAAGTATGCCATATATTATCTTTTTCTTTGATCAAATTAGTTAACCATTTTACTTTGAACATATTGTTTAATGTTTCAAAACTTAACACCTCAAGAACTCCATCCCTTCTTAAGTTACATTGACTATCTTTCTTTAAATCATGTCATCTATTCTTCCAAATAAAATTGAATAAAGTTTTATCTATATTTATATCTATCTATCTATCTATCTATCTATCTATCTATCTATCTATCTATCTATCTATCTATCTATCTATCTATCTATCTATCTATCTATCTATCTATCTATATTGCAACAGGCATTTCCAGTGATAAAGACACATATACAGCTGGCGAGATCCCCTCCTTTTTGGAAAGTAAAACTCATCAACAACATTGAATTTTTTAGTTATTTGTTCCACTATAGGAACAAAATAAAATGAAGATTTTCATTTTTATCAATAACAACACCTAAATATGTAACAGTTCACAGGGATACCATTCACTACAGATTGCTCACATTTCTTTAGCGGAAATATTACAGATTTATTCAGGCTCATTTTTAAAACTGACACAGCAGAAAACTCCTCAATACAACTAACTGCTTTTATCACCTCATTGTTGTGGTTCTGCTGCTTGTTTTCCGCTCGGCGGCTCTTGGTCTCTGTCTCTCGTCTGTCTCTGTCTCTGGTATCTGGTTTCTGGTCTCTGGTCTCTGTCTCTGTCTCTGGTCTCTGTCTCTGTCTCTGGTCTCTGGTTTCTGGTCTCTGGTCTCTGTCTCTGTCTCTGGTCTCT
>BJFM01004930.1:15001-25421 GCA_016586285.1 Arothron firmamentum | reverse complement strand
ACACACACACACACACACACACACACACACACACACACACACACACACACACACACACACACACACACACACACACACACACGCACACATGCACACACACGCACGCAGATGAAAGTACTCTTGTCTGCTTGTCGTCCTCAGCAGTGACAGGAAGTGTGTTTGTGCTTCACTTTCGGGTCACAGTCTTATTTGAGCAGCCGCCCAAGGTTGAGACGCACGATCGGAGAACCAAGACGGCAGAGGCTGGGATTTTTTTTTTAAATTCAAAAGACGACTTTCATTTATGCATGCGGCTTAGTCTGAAAAAGCTTTCGGGTTATACGGGACAAACTGGAGCGGTCGCTGGAGATGACGTCTGGAGGTTTGGGGCTCGCCGGGAACCTGGGCGAAGACATAAATCAGGAGGAGTTGGACTTCTCTGAACTGTTTCTCTACAATTCATCTGACGAATTTCCAATCAGCTGCGATAAGGGTGTGTAGCTGCATCCTAGTTTTCCTACTCTTCCAGACGAGCTTTTAACCAATCTTAAGCTTTGCTGCTTATTTATAGCTTTTGTAGCTCTGTGTATTTCTGTAATGTTTGGCTTTCAAGATGGAGTTGGAAATATCCTCCAGAAAGCACTTAGCTGTCAGATACTGATGTTATTCTGTAATCCTTCTCTTCAGTTGTGAGGCAAGCGAAGGCGGGCGAATCGAGTAGCCCCTCGTTCATTTGAGCAAAAAAAAGAAAGCGATACCAGGCCTCATCTTAATAAACACATTTCTTAAAACTTGTTTTCTGGGTCCATCTTCTGTAAAAGGAAATCTTGCTGGCTGGCTCCTCTGTTATCTAACGCGAATCGAACATGTGTGACGCCATTAAGCCAACATTATCACAAGGCCTTTGACTGAAAAAGTCTATTTTGAAATTTAAAAAAGTGCTCCGCTCTCTTCAGATCAATATTCTTTGCTGAAACTATAACACACAATACGGTGCAATTGGAACTGTGGACGTAAAAACCTGAAAAGGAAAACTATATATAAATTCAGAATTCATCTTTGCATGATAACGTGAACTGATGTTCATCTTTTCTTCCGCTAACAGATGAACCGGGTCCTTTCCTTCGGGACGGTGCTCAGCATCCTCTGCTGATGGACAACCACACTGCATCCATTTCTGAGCAGCTGGGCTCCAGGCAGGATATGTCCTCTCACAGCCCCAGCACAGAACACCTGTCAGGGGCAGTCTTTGAGTGCCTGGGCCTGGAGTCCAGACCAGGACCCATCCGTGCTCCCAGCCCCAGGATTGAGATAACTCCGTCGGGCGACTCTCACAGCTCGGTGACCCTGGAACCGGTTCCTGCAACCAAAGCGCTGGGGACCTACCGGGAGTGTGTGAGCCCTGCCAGCAGTAACTCCTCCACAGGCTGGCCTATAGATGCGTACTCCCCAGTAGCGTCACCCACCCCTACTGCAGGCTTTGCCATGGGTTTGTCTGGCTTAGACCTCTGCCCGGCTATCCAGGGCATCCACACCTCTTCCACTCACTCTTCTCCCGGAACTTCTCAGCGCAACAGCATCACAGAAGACAGTTTCCTTCAGCCCCAATATCCTCGTTCCATACCATCAGTCCCTCACCAGCGATCCCGTTCTGCCCCTCCCCATGGAAAACGTTCCCATGACCAGGCTCATTCCTGCCAAGGAGGCACTCCTGTAAAGCAGCGCTCCAGAAGCCCCAGCCCCATCCCCTGGTCTCATGAGCAGCAGGGATCCTACTACCCCCACCAATACCAAGCTCAGGCCTCCTCCCCAGGCCTGGAGATGCTGGCCAGTATCGGCTCAGGTCTCCAAAGGCCTACTCAAACCTCCGTAGCACGAGATTCACACTGGCAGGCCAAGAGAGAGGACTATGCATATGGAGAGGGCTTTGAATGGAACGCTGAGCAGGAGAAGATGGACAGGGTGAAAACTGAAGTGATGCCTGAAACCTTTTACGTACCCCTGACCGTTTGGTCGCCTCTTGCGCACCACGCAGGATTCAGGTGTTTGGTTTGAGCTTTCTCTAACTTTTATCACCGGTCATCATTCACCTAAATGTGACTTTTTAATTTACGGGCTCCATTAAATTGTTCTCTCTGTCTGTCTTTCTTTCAGCGGGTTGCCTATGGCTTCATTTCCATCTTTGGAGTGGCCAATACCCAGTAAGTCTGGCCAGTATCAGCTTTTCATCCAGCAGCAACCTCGATCTCACCACAGAGCTCATTATGAGACTGAAGGCAGCAGAGGAGCTGTGAAGACACCTAATGGAGGGCATCCAGAGGTTCAGGTACTTGTTTTTTGTTGGCATTGCTGTGTTCAATGTAGATCATGTATTTAAAGCGCTTGGTTTGCCATTTTTAGCTTCACGGGTACCAAGGCACAGCTCAGCTGGTGCTCCAGGTCTATATTGGCACAGCAGACGAGAAGCTCCTGAAACCACACGCCTTCTACCAGGTCCACCGCATCACTGGGAAGACTGTCACCACACCCAGCATGGAGAGGGTGGTGAGCGGGACCAAAGTGCTGGAGATCCCTCTGGAGCCAAAGAACAACATGAGAGTGGTGTGAGTAGCCCAGGGGGACAGGAAGACAACTGCCCCACTGAACCCTCCCAGCTATTTGTTTTGTTTACACCACTTTTTTTTTTTTTTTAAATTTAAGATAGTCTTTTGACACTTGTAGCTCCAGACACGGTCTTAATGTTGCCTTGCATCCCCAGGATTGACTGCGTAGGAATCCTGAAGCTGAGAAACGCCGACATCGAACAGAGGAACGGCGAGACGGACATCGGGCGGAAAAACACACGCGTCCGCTTGGTGTTTCGGGTTCACATCCCTCAGCCTGGAGGCCAGCTTCTGTCCCTTCAAGTCGCATCGGATCCTATCGAATGCTGTAAGGAGTCTTGCTCAGCAAATGGAAGCAGTATTTGTTTCTCATCTGACACGGTGGTCATTCCTACGCACGTCTGTGTCTCCTCAGCCCAGCGCTCGGCTCAGGAGCTCCCTTCAGTGGAGCGGCAGGACCTGGACCGATGCTCGGTACGCGGTGGTCAGCAAATGGTCCTCACAGGTCTAAACTTCACATCAGACTCCAAAGTGATATTCTCAGAGAAGACACAAGGTGAGGAAAATAAAAGTCCATCCATCCATCCATCCACCCATCCACCCATCCATCCATCCATCCATCCATCCATCCATCCATCCATCCATCCATCTTCAGAGAACCACTGTTAATTCCTTTTTAGCAGGAAACAGTGATTCAATTTGCACTGAAAATGTAAACCTTTTTTTTAAATAACATCTCGCGAAACCAAATTATTAAAAGCTGGAAAACTCATTCAAAAATGAACACATCCATATGAATGAACAGTGGTGCCGTGCGGGAAGGACGAGGCCTACATGTTGCTAGTCATTTAGTATTTTGCCACAAACATGCATGCTATCAATGTTCTCGTCATGTTTTGCATCATTTATTATTTTAAAAATCTCAAATCTCACTTGCATCTCAAGTGTATGAGTGTGCACTTACCCACTCATGTAGTGTGTATTTTTTTTTTAAGATGTTTGTTTCTTTTTTGCATACTGTGTCTACTTTCAGTGACGTTCATGTTCCATCAGCCCCCACATTTAGCTCTGAACGAAGGAGACATCAAATGTTTACGTACCGATTGCGACAACTTTTATTTATTTCTCTGGAAAATTCACACTTCATCGCCGCTCCCTCTGCCCACACAATATTTTGCTGGACGACACATACGTGAGTGGGACGGCTTCCGTCGAGTGCATGTGTGACAAGTCTCAAGAGTTTTGTGGGGTTTTGTGCAACAGGATGTGGTGAGACTTGCTGATAAAGACTCAAGTTTTTGCGTGGGTAGAAAAGAGTAAAGGCAAATTTAAAAAAAAAAAAACAAAGGTGGGAATCAAAGATTAGAGGAACTTATTTTCCATCGTTGTATAAAAGTGTCATTTTGTGAAAATTTTTTGTTTTGAATATTTTGCAAAAAAGCATGCAATGTTTTATTTGAAATGTTTTCACCCTGCCCTTTTGCTGGTTTTTCTCTCGAAGCTCATATTTCCAGCTGTGTATATTTGATGAAGAAAGCAATCATTTCTCCTTCCATTAAATGTTTTTTTGTTGGTTTTTTTTACACTTTACGGCCCTTTTGTTTTTCAGATGGGAAGCAAATCTGGGAAGTGGAGGCCACCGTGGACAAAGACAAAACTCAAGCTGTGAGTTCATTTTCACCAGTCTGCACTGCGCGCATGCATGGATCCAAAAGCATTAGCACAATTGTTTGTACAAGCATTTACAGTGAGATTCACACAATATTAAGTTGTTATAAGTTGCGGTCTGAAGCCTGTGTCCTGTAGTTTCAGTTCTGCAGCTTATTAAACCTGTGATTTCTTTTGCCTTTGACTGCTCGTCTAGAACATGCTTTTTGTTGAGGTCCCCCCTTATCGAGACCAGTCCATCTCCCACCCTGCTAAGGTCAACTTCTTTGTCATTAATGGGAAGAAGAAGCGCAGTCAGCCTCAGCACTTCCTGTATACACCTGTGATCGGTATGTGTGAAGTAACTTTGTCATAATTTTTCAAGTGCACTGACACCTTCACTCACAATGATGAGCATAAGTATTTATAGTTCATGTTTATTTCGGAGGAAATAGTAAAAGAGTGGATGACAATGCAAATTCTCTGCATCCATAAGAACTTCCTGTCCGGTGGTTTGTCTTTATAAAAATATTAGAGATATTAAATAATAGCCTTTGATATTATAGAACTAGAACTTTAGTTTGTACATTAAATCAGTGATTATGCATCTCCTTGAAAATTTCAGGTCCCATAAGATTCTCTTGACCATACTCACCTAGATTACAACAGTTGTTTCCCTTGTTGATACATTTCAAAGTTTAACATCATGATAATTCTGTTACATTTGTGGCTCTTAAATACGTGATAAATTAAGTTAAGCGCTAAATGTATAATAGCAACTATTGTGGCAGTTGGCATTACGATCAATGGGACAGTGAATTTTTTTAAATTTTATTTATTTAATTTTTTGCAGCTATTAAAGCGGAACCACTGGATGACTTCCAGCTGAGTTCCTACAGCTACCCAGACAACCAGCCTCATCCCAGTTTGTCTATGAAATCACTCTATCAGCACCTTGATCAGGACAGCAACTGTCGAGCCTTGAATGTTTCTCCAACACTGTACCAGCGGACCACTGTAGACCCCAGAGTCCACGTGTGTACGCCAGACGTGTTAGACGATCAGTCACTCTATTATCAGTCCAAAGGGGGGGCTCTCATCGGCGGCCCCATGTTATACGGCAACAGTGGTGGCACCCTCTTCAGTGGTTCTCCAATTACTTTGCACCCTTCCTCCAATTTCAGTCCGTGTGTTGGTACCACAGTGCCGATGGCCAGACTGGTAGAAGCCCCTCAAGATCCCTGCTTAGTGTCAAGATATGAAGGCTTTATTCAAAAAGGGACCCCGCTGGGAAAGTCCCCACCGATGAGATACATCCATGATCAAGCTCAAGGGAGGTCTGGAAGCGAACTGGACCTGAGCGCACAGCGTGTGAGCCAGACCAGCCATTATGGAGAAAACCTGGAAGAAAGAGCTTCAGAAAAGGTCACAATCAAGCAGGAGATTCTCCGCTATGCCTGCCTGGAGGATGGTAAGTGACATTTTTACACTGATCTTACTGACAGAGTAAATACGCCCAGGGTCCGAGGAGCCAGAATGACTTCACCATTAGAAGTCACTGCTATATGAAGGCTAGTTTAAAGCTGGAGTGTGTCATGTATGGGATGTAATTTGACATCCAAACCAATTTTATGTTTCCTGGAATTAATGCCCCCCCCCCCCCCCGCCCCCATCTTTTACTTTGAAATGACACACCAAATGGGCATGGATAATCGTGGTCCTGTCTGCAGATGCATCAGAGCACATTGCAACTGTATGCTTTTCAAACCCACTGTTGTGGTTTTTAGCTTGGTCTATTCTGTCCACCCACCTGCTGATTCTGTCCTCAATCACAAACTGCACAACAGCACGTGTGTAGGCTGATCATCTCATTAAACACACCATTAATACAAGCATGAACAGAACAATCTTCTGATTCATTTCAGCATCGCGACACTTGAGTTATCACAACTATGAAGTGAAAGAACGCGGCCTGGTTTTCAAAGGTTTCTGTTTACACCTCTGTGATGGAAGACAGGAAAAGGAAGTTTACTGTATTAGTAGACATGCAGACACATCAGTGGTTAAGAAAAGAAGAAAAGGTTGCCTCTTCTATTCCCTGAACAGACTCAGATTAACAGTAAACGTGGTGTAATTTACATACTGAGCATCATAAACTAGGTTAACCTGAAATCATCTGATGCTTCTGTGTCTCTGAATAGTTGTTTTTAACAGAAAAAAACAGTTTAGTCAGGAAAAGAGAACAGAACAAAAGTGTTCCATCTGACATTCTTTGAGGTCAATAGCCACAGTCAGAGAAAAACTCAGCGGCCTTGTTTAAATGTTTCAACTTTTACATGGTATCCTGCAATATAGGTGAATTTCTAATGTACATATTTTAATAAAGACTAAATCAAAGTATTTGTTTAAATATTTTATATTTTCGGCATATTTGGAATCACAGGTAAAAGCGACAGAAGATCAGTCTGAAGAGGAGTACAGTTTAACGAAACAGAGACATCTAGTGGTTCTTAAAGTAACTTCACAACATTATATTTCAAAAGTCGTTGGTATTATTTGTATGATGTAGGACCATAACAACATTTACTGTGTTAGCCATGTTTCTCTGATCATGTCAAAACAACAAGGCTATTTATTACCTGCCAATAAAAGCACAACATTAACTCTCGGAATTCAGTCGTTATTGATTAAAGAGACTTTTTTTATTATTATTTTATTATCAATGCATGTGCTCTTTTTTAGTGAATGACATCATCCGAAGAGATCTGAGAGGCCACAATGGACAGTGAATTAGAGGTCGTGCAGCAGCCTCCGTATTCATCAGACGTAAACTACGTTTTTAAAATAATAATTTTTTAAAAAGGCTTAAAATAAACAAAATGCACGATGTTGAATGTTTACTTAGTTGTGTACTTTTGCAGACTAGCAAAGATAACATGCTGCACCTTATACAGTCTTTTATGTTTCTGTCAGAACTGTATTATGTATTTACACAACTGATCTTGTAACCATGTATTACATATTTTCTTTTTGTTTTTTAAAGTAATTGTTTAATCCATTTTTGTATCAGAAACATGTTTTATTGCTTTATTAAACTGCCCAATATAAGTCCATTTTGTATGTTTATTTCAAACTCATAAACATATTTTTAAACCAAGATCAATATCAAATCAATCTGCAGTTGCATGATAAATCAATACAGTATATGATAATGATTTATAATAATAGTACATACGGCTGTATAATAGGCCTGTATAACTTTTAAAATGTTCCATCATAACTGAGTGCATATTGATAATATGTTAGTGTAGTCATTATTACATGTATTCATTAAATGCATTCATTAATGATTATATTTATTTAATATGGAGCTCAGAGGTTACATAAAAGGTTCTCGGTTCGACTTCAACCAAAATGAAAATAAAATTAATAAATTATTTGATTCGTATGTAAATGTATGTATATATCAATTCATATATTGGAACTTTATTTAATTATTTAAAATGACAGCATATGTGGAGGGTTTAATTAATCGATTTTCTATCGTCATTAAACCGACAAACGCTAGATGGCGACATATCAAAGGCAAACACATACCGGACGTTCGGTTGCACCCATGTCGTCATTTCCGATAAAGGGAAATACGTATGTTTCCTTCGCTTTCAAGTTAAACTATCATTTCTTTTCTCGCTTTGTTTCCGTTTTTTTTCTTTTTTTTATTTTTAGCTTTTCCCTTCTTTGTGGCCAAATTTTGCTGGTTTTAATTTGATGAGAGTAAAACTACTCGACACGTCCGTAGTTCTGGTAAGATTCCTTTCGAATGTGCTTTGGGTAAACGCACCCACACTTTGTTGCATTGTTTATGTCCCGTTTGGAGACTTAAAGAAACATAGGTTTGGTAAACGTGTTGGAGGATGAATAATAGTGTATTTTTTAAAGTATATATTAATTGCGTTGGTGACTCATCGCTGCACTCCGAGTGCTCGCTCTCACGTTTGACATTATGCTAATCTTGTCGTTTGTACAGAAAGAACGCTGAATAATAAACACCAGATTGAAACAGTCAGCCTACGCCATGTCTGCAGACCTGGACCTTTCCGCCCCAGAGGTCCCCGAACCCACCTTTCTAGAGAGCGTTCTGCGTTATGGGCTGTTTCTAGGTGCGATCTTTCAGCTCATCTGCATCCTGGCCGTCATCGTTATTCCCTCATCCAAAGGAAATGAACAGGTAAGGGCCATAGCCCATGAGGGAAAGGGTTTGTTCATTGTAAAATTAAAAGATATATAGGCAAACTATTAAAAAAAAGACACTTAATCTGTTTTTTCTTGTTCTCTCTTCTATTACGACAAATTCTCTACGTATTATTGATCTTGACTAACCATATTCTCATTATAATGAACTTAGTGATTGATAATGATTTCATTTTCGATATGTAAATCTTCTGGATGGACCAGTAATTCAGAATTCATATTCATATTCATAGTAATTGCTTTGGTCAGAAGGCTCTACTTTTTGCTCCCAATTAAAGGCACTACCAAATGCTGAATTTTAGAGAAGATATTCACATGGAATAAAATTTACACTGGAGGACATCTTTAGATAAGTCTTGTTCAGCATTATTACATTTCGATGGGTCAGCAGGGTCCTTGAGGGTAAATCCCGTAGGATGCACTGCATTTCCTGAATACAAACAAACGAGATGCTGATTATCTTTAATTATCCAGGCTGTCAGAGGTATTGAAAGCCACTCTTGGACTCTCTATATCAGCAACTGTCAAGAGAGACTATTTTTAGATAAGAGCAATTATGTCCATTATCTAATTATGCCATGCTTAAAGACTGTCATTCACTAAATCACTGTCCAGAGTCTATCATTATTTCAGCTCTGACAGCAGTTTGTGCTGACATGCCAGGGAAAGTCTTGAATAGTGACAGAAAACACACACACAAAAATCATAAACACCATGTCATAGCTCAACATGAGTTTCATTGACAGTGACATTTTGACAATTGTGTGTGTGTGTGTGTGTGTGTGTGTGTATAAGAGCAATAGGTATTTCTCAAATGCATCATCCTTACTCATAATTATGGCTTCTTTAACAGTTTCTTTACTGGTGTATATTCTGTGTTTGCGCTCCAGGAGGAGACGGAGTCCACTGATAACAAAACCAATGAACAGATGAAGAAACCTAAAGGTCCTGCACCCCAGACACGACAAAAAACAAAGAAAGAGAGCAAGAAGAAGCGATAAGAATGTGTGTGTGTTTATGCGTCGTCATGTGTGTTTGGGGCATGTCCCCAGCATGTTTTGTTGTTTAAGAAGACTATTCTGGTACATTGGCATTCGCCAGTATAGTTGTTGCTACTATGAAACTCTACTATTGTGCTGTATTATGATACTCAAAATGATGTACGTTGAATAAGGAATTCCAGGACGGTCCAATAATTCACATTCACAAGATATCTGTTATTGAGATTGCATTTTATGCAATCTATTTGGGATGCATTTCTTTTTCTTTGTTTTTTCAACAGTTGGATTGTATTTGAATAAGAATCCTCCAAACAAACACATTTTGTCACTCATTGTGGTGTGATTCTTTAGTCACAATCATGTCCTGTCTATGTATTTATAGAATATTGATTAAAAAAACAAAAAAACTGACAGTAGTTACAAAAAATGCATGACTTTTTTCCAAATTTTTTTAATATAAAAATATCAGCAGCACAAGAGAGGCAATACTTAAGCTTCCATGAATGTAACACGCGAGGCTGACCTTCTATAGAAATATATTTAAGATATGGAATAAGTAATGTATAAATAAAAATCACGACCTGCAACTTAAACACCTGAGACCACACTAAGTGTAAAAAAAAAGTGTCCTTAGATGGAAATGGGTGTCGCTTAGCAACCTATATCGTGTTAGCGTGTCAGCAACAAAGCTTACTTTGTGGTTTATAAATTCTAGTTTTTCAGTCGTTATTTATTTTTATGATGTTGTGCCAGAAAACGAGAAACTACAAATAAACTAGATTTTTTTTTTTACCCATTTGCTACGACAAAATAAACGAGTTACGAAAGATGACGTGAATAGTGACTGACGCAGCTGCGTAAAATGCGTAAAATCCAGACTCATCACATTTGCGCTCTCGCCTTTCGTCGGCGATGCGCTTTGCTGTGCCTCCCCCCCCC
>BJFM01004925.1:28164-48323 GCA_016586285.1 Arothron firmamentum | reverse complement strand
ACGAAACAGAAGCCAAAGAACATTTTGATATTTTAGTAGCAGAAACCGCTAAAAACGGATTTGTACATTACGAAATATCAAATTTTGGAAAACCTGCTTATTTTTCAAAACATAATACCTCGTATTGGTTGGGGAAAAAATATATCGGAATTGGCCCTTCGGCACATTCGTTTAGTAAAACGCATCGCAGTTGGAATATCGCCAATAATGCAAAATATATAAAGGAATTACAAGAAGGAAAGCTTCCGAATGAGCAAGAAGAATTATCGGAAGAAGACCAGTTTAATGAATATTTAATGACGGGTTTACGAACTATTTGGGGCGTTTCATTGGCTGAAATTCAAGCAAATTTTAAAGCATGTTTTAAAGAAGATTTATTAAAATCATCCAAAAAATTTATAGCAGAAGGATTATTAATTATTGAAAATAATACGCTTAAAACAACTCCAAAAGGAAAGTTTTTAGCCGATGGTTTGGCTTCGGAATTGTTTCGAATTAAATAAAAAATATGATTGCAGAAATACAACATAATTCAGCGAAATATCAAATAGATTTAGCAAATCCTTTAGATATTTCAATAGCAATTGATACATCAAAAGAAAGTGTAAATGCTTGGTATATTAACGACCCTATAATTACGCCTGTAGTGGCTGAAAATTGGGTTGGAAGTGTGGCAAAAGGGGCGGTGGTGAATTTTAATAATATCTCTTTTAACCCGCATTCACACATTACACATACCGAATGTGTAGGGCATATTACTAAAAAAGTACATTCTGTAAACAAACATTTAAACAACTTTTTCTTTTTGGCTGAGGTAATTACTATAAATCCAAAGAAATTAGAAAATGGTGATTTTGCTATTACAAAAAAGCAGTTAAAAACGGCTTTAAAAGCGAAAAATAACGAAGCGGTTGTTATTAGAACGCTGCCAAATGTAGCTGATAAAAAACACCGCCGATATTCTAATACAAATCCGCCGTATTTATTAGAAGAAGGTGCTACTTATTTAAAAGAAATAGGGATTAAGCATTTATTAATTGATTTGCCTTCGGTGGATAAAGAAAAGGACGACGGGAAATTAGTGTCGCATAATGCTTTTTGGAATACAGCAAGTGAAATTCGTTTTGATGCCACAATTACAGAGTTTATTTATGTAGAAGATTCCATAAAAGATGGCGCTTACTTTTTAAATTTAATGATTGCGCCTTTTGAAAACGATGCTACGCCAAGCAAGCCTATTTTGTATAAAATTAAACATTAATTTTTTTAACAATAATTAAACAAGTGTTATTAGAAAAAGTATTCTTTTTTTTATAGATTTACAGTCTTAATTAAGAATAGAATTCCTACAAATATGAAAATTTATACAACTTATAAAGCCTATGAATATGCTGATACTATTGGTGTGTTTAGGACTTTTTGTGTTGTGTGATTATTTAAGTATAAAATAGATCAATAATAAAAAGTCCGACCTTACCGTCGGATTTTTTGTTTTTATATCAAATTCAAAAAAACAAAATTAGCATTTATGAAAAAATTATATTTTAAGTATCTGAATACTTTTAAAGGACTCTCGAGAGAGGTTTGGTGGTTGGCTTTAATTACCTTAATTAATAGGGCGGGTACGATGGTAATTCCGTTTTTATCGTTGTATTTAATTAAAAGTTTAAATTTTACTTTGAAAGATGTCGGCTGGATTATGACCTGTTTTGGGCTAGGTTCTGTGCTTGGATCTTGGATTGGCGGAAAATTAACCGATAAAATAGGCTTTTATAAAGTGATCAAAGCAAGTTTGTTTTTAACAGGTTTGTTATTTATAGCCTTGCAATTTGTAACGTCTTTTGTGGGGTTTTGCATCGGTATTTTTTTAGTAATGTTGGTTGCTGATACTTTTAGACCCGCTATGTTTGTGGCGTTAAGTACCTATAGCAAACCCGAAAATAAAACCCGTTCGGTAACTTTAATTCGTTTGGCAATTAATTTAGGATTTTCCGCAGGGCCTGCTTTAGGCGGGTTAATTATTACTTCGTTAAGTTACAGCGGTTTGTTTTGGGTAGATGGAATTACCTGTATTTCTGCCACTTTTTTATTGATGAATGTTTTAAATCCGAAGAAAGCAAGAACTTTAGATGAACTAAAAGTCGCAAATCCAATATCTATTTTTAAAGATACTGCTTTTTGGCTGTTTTTTGTAGGGATGTTTATTTTTGCATTGGTATTTTTGCAGTTGTTTTCAACAATTCCGTTGTATTATAAACAGGCGCATCATTTGTCGGAATTACAAATTGGTTTGTTAATGGCAATGAATGGCTTTATTATTTTTGCTTTAGAAATGCCACTAATTAAATGGCTAGAAGAAAGTAAGTATTCGAAAGAATTTTTAATATTTATAGGCTTATTTTTAATGGGATTAAGTTTTTTTGTACTAAATTTAACAAGTTGGTCAGGTATTTTAATTCTAGGAATGTTTTTTATGACTTTTGGCGAAATGATTGCGCTTCCGTTTTCGAACGCTTTTGTAATTAATAGGGCTAAAAAAGGAAATCAAGGAGAATATATGGCATATTATAGCATCGCATTTTCGTTGGCACATATTTTTGGACACAATTCAGGAATGCGATTAATTGATGCCTATGGTTTTGATACCACTTGGAGTATTACAACGATTACCGCAGTTGTTGGATTGGTTATTTTTTTACTGTTGATGCGTATGGTGAAAAAAGAAAAAGCATAATGTTTAAATAGGGCTTTTTTTAGTTGAATATGTAAGAAAGAACAAAGTAGCAATGGTACACTAGTTAAAATAGCGCAAGTAATTCTAGCCCCGATTGTAGCAATTGTTTGAGCTCTTTTTTGTTTTTTCTTTTTAAAAAAATAAAAAAAGCGAGTGCGCAAAGCGGGAAATAGCTTCAACAAAAAAATAATTTTAAGGTGTTTAAAAGTTGTTTAAAGTTGATATGAATAGCAAAAACCTGCCTTTGCAAATTACTTAGCCGAAAAGAAATATTTATATTTGAAGTTTTAAAAGATTAATGTAAAAATGGATATACAAAACGCCCAAAAGGAAGTAGATAATTGGATTAAAAATCATGGAGTTCGTTATTTTAACGAGCTAACAAACATGGCGCAATTAACCGAAGAAGTAGGAGAGGTGGCTCGAATTATTGCCCGTCGTTATGGTGAACAAAGCGAAAAAGAAAGTGATAAAAATAAAGATTTAGGCGAAGAATTAGCCGATGTAATGTTTGTGGTATTGTGTTTGGCAAATCAAACAGGGATTAATTTACAGGATGCTTTTGATAAAAAATTAGACATCAAAACAAAGCGAGATCATGACCGTCATCACAATAACGAAAAATTAAAATAAGGTAATATAAATGAGTTTTAGTAAAAATATACAGCAAGGGAGTTTTTGGATTAACGTGCTAAAAGTTAGTGTGCCATATTTAATTTTTGTAACCATCTTTTCGTTATTGGTAAATAGTGGAAGTGCGTTATTTTCTGCTGATTTTGAAGCTGTTAATACGATTAATTTTTCAGAAGGAAAATGGCAGCGTTTTTGGTTAACCAAAGTGACTGTTAGTGTTTTATATGCTATTTATGTAGTGAATAAAAAAACAAAATAAATAGTATTTTTAAAAAAAAAGAATATAAAGAATGAACTTACAACTAGCGAGTCGTAGAGATCAAACAATTAGTTCGGAGGTTGTTATTTCTGGATCAAAAAGTGAATCGAATCGATTGTTAATTTTACAACAATTATTTCCAAGCATAACTATTCAAAATTTATCAGATTCTGATGATACGCATCATTTACAGGAAGCTTTATCGGCAGAAAATAAAAAAAATGAAATAGCAGATATTGGTCATGCAGGTACGGCAATGCGTTTTTTAACGGCTTTTTTTGCTACCCAAGAAGGTGTTACAAAAATTTTACAAGGGTCTGAACGTATGCACAATCGTCCTATTGAAATTTTAGTAAATGCGCTTCGTGATTTAGATGTTAGTATTGAATATTTAGAAAAACAAGGGTATCCACCCATAAAAATTACGGGTAAAAATATCGTAAAAAATACAGTTGCTATTGATGGAAATGTAAGCAGTCAGTATATTTCGGCATTAATGTTAATTGCACCTAGTTTAAAAAATGGGTTAACAATTCAATTAAATGGTATTGTTACTTCGGTTTCATATATTGAAATGACGCTATCTTTATTGCATAAAGCAGGCGTTTCTGCTACTTTTATAAAAGATAGTATAAAAATTGAAGCCTTAAAAGAGGTTGCTTCTAAAAATATTATTGTAGAGTCTGACTGGAGTTCTGCTTCTTATTTTTATTCATTAATTGCCCTGAGTAAAATAGGAGCTACGGTAACTTTAACGGCTTATCAAAAAGATAGTTTACAGGGAGATAGTTGCTTGGCGACTATTTACAAGAATTTTGGTGTTTCGACTGTTTTTAAAGATAATACGATTGTTTTAACCAAGCAAGAAAAGCATAGTACGGCTATTTTATCCGAAGATTTAAAAAATGCGCCCGATATTGCTCAAACCATTGCTGTTACTTGCTTTGGATTAGGAATTGCGTGTGATTTAACAGGGCTTCACACTTTAAAAATTAAAGAAACCGATCGGTTAGAAGCATTAAAAAAAGAGCTGACAAAACTTGGTGCAAATATTAGTATTACCAGCCAAAGTTTACATTTAAAGGTAGCAAATAGTATTAATAGAAATATTACAATTGCGACCTATAACGACCACCGAATGGCAATGTCTTTTGCGCCTTTAGCATTAAAAACGACCATTATTATTGCCGATGCCCAAGTGGTAAGTAAATCGTACCTTAATTTTTGGGAAGACATGCAACAAGTAGGTTTAGAAACGATTAAAGTAAAATAAAAGGCAAATCACTTGACAAGGCCTATCTCGAAATTGTATATTTGCCAACGTAAGAAAAAAATATAAATGAAATTATCAAATTTTAGTTTTGAATTACCAGAAGAATTATTAGCTGAATATCCTTCAGAGCATAGAGATGAAGCACGTTTAATGGTGTTACATAGAGATACTCAGAAGATTGAACATAAGCTATTTAAAGATTTAATCAATTATTTTGATGAAGGCGATGTATTGATGTTAAACAATACCAAAGTTTTTCCTGCTCGTATGTACGGGAATAAAGAAAAAACGGGTGCGCGTATTGAAGTATTTTTATTACGTGAACTAAACGCTGAAAATCGTTTGTGGGATGTATTAGTAGACCCTGCAAGGAAAATCCGTATTGGAAACAAGTTGTTTTTCGGTGAGGATGAAAGCTTAGTAGCTGAGGTTATTGATAACACAACATCGCGCGGTAGAACATTACGTTTCTTATATGATGGTCCTTACCAAGAGTTTAGAGAAAAATTAGTAAAGTTAGGAGAAACACCATTGCCTAAGTATATTAAACGTGACGTTGAAAGTTCTGATGAAGACCGTTACCAAACAATTTACGCAAAGCATGAAGGTGCAGTAGCAGCTCCAGCGGCAGGTTTACACTTTTCGAAGCATTTAATGAAGCGTTTAGAAATTAAAGGTGTTGATTTTGCAGAAACTACTTTACATGTAGGTTTAGGTACTTTTAATCCAGTTGAGGTAGAAGACTTATCGAAACATAAAATGGATTCTGAAAAAATTAAGGTAACTAAAGAAACTGCGGAAATGGTAAACAATGCCATTGCTAAAAAGAAAAGAGTTTGTGCTGTTGGTACTACGGTAATGAGAACTGTAGAGTCGGCAATTACCTCTAAACGAAAGTTAAAAGAATTTGATGGTTGGACTAATAAATTTATTTTTCCTCCTTTTGATTTTAGCGTAGCAAACTGTATGGTTACTAATTTTCATTCACCAAAATCTACTTTAATGATGACAGTTTCAGCCTTTGCTGGTCATGATTTTATGATGGAAGCTTATGAAGAAGCAATTAAAGAAAAATATAAATTTCACTCGTACGGAGATGCGATGTTAATTTTATAATAACACATAAATTTTATTAATATAAAACCTCACAAGGATACTTGTGAGGTTTTATGTATTTTTGCACCCGATGGAAGTAAAGAAGAAAGATATACGCGCATTATCAAAAGAAGAACTTCGTGATTTTTTTGTAAGCAACGGAGATAAATCATTTAGAGGAAATCAAGTATATGAATGGTTGTGGAGTAAATCGGCACATTGTTTTGATGACATGACGAGTTTGTCAAAAAAAACGCGTCAAATGCTGGAAGAAAACTTTGTGATTAATCACATTAAAGTAGATACCATGCAACGTAGTAAAGACGGAACGGTAAAAAATGCGGTACGTTTACACGATGGTTTGGTAGTAGAATCGGTTTTAATACCTACAAAAACAAGAACGACTGCTTGCGTTTCAAGTCAGGTTGGTTGTAGTTTAGATTGTTTGTTTTGTGCAACAGCACGTTTAAAAAGAATGCGTAATTTAAATCCTGATGAAATTTTTGATCAGGTAGCGGCTATCAACAAAGAAAGTTTATTGTATTACAATAAAAAGCTTTCAAATGTTGTTTTTATGGGGATGGGAGAGCCTTTAATGAATTATAAAAACGTAATTAAATCGATAGAAAAAATTACATCTCCAGAGGGTTTAGGAATGTCTCCTAAGCGTATTACAGTTTCTACATCAGGAGTGCCAAAAATCATCAAAAAAATGGCTGATGATGAAGTGAAATTCAATTTAGCAGTTTCTTTACACTCAGCAATTGATGAAGTTCGTACCTCAATAATGCCTTTTAATGCTACCTTTCCTTTAAAAGATTTAAAAGAAGCTTTGGAGTATTGGTATGAAAAAACCCAACGTGTAATTACTTATGAATATGTAGTTTGGGGAGGTGTTAATGATAAAAAAGAAGATATTAAGGCATTAATTCAGTTTTGCAAACATGTACCTTGCAAGGTGAATATAATTGAATATAATCCTATTGGCGATCCGAATTTTAAGCAAGCAAGCCCAGAGGCAATTAATAATTATATTTCAAATTTAGAAATGCACGATATTAACGTAAACGTTCGTCGTTCACGAGGAAAAGATATTGATGCTGCTTGTGGTCAATTAGCAAATAAAGAATAATAAATACTACAGTTTTTAGTTTAAAATTTGATAAAAACGTCTTGTTATTTAGAATAAATAACAAGACGTTTTTTTATGTTAATCAAAAGTTTTAGTTGCTATTTTTTTACCCAATTTATACTCAATTTCTTTATTAATACTGCCGTCTAAATGGTAGTGTTTCCAAACACCATCTTTGTTATTATTACTGTAATTACCTTTTATTGAAATGATATTAGCAGCGTTGTATTTTTTGTAAAGTCCGTGTTTAGCATTGTTAGCATAGGTTATTTCCTCTACTAAACGTCCTTTTTTAGGTTCAAAAAATTGCCATAAACCATTTTTATATCTTTTTAAATAACGCCCTTTTTTAATTAAAAAACCATCTTTGCTATATATTTCAACAGTGGCATTGTTTGTTTTTCCAATTTGTTTGATAATTTCTTTTTTATTGCCATTTTCAAAATATAATGCTGAATTAATCAGTTCTCCATTTTCATAAAATTGCTTTACTAAAAGGACTTTATTTAAATTATATTTAAGATAATTTCCATCTAATTTACCTTTATTATACGTTCCAGATTCTTTAATGTTTTCGTTTATATAGTATTTTTTGTAATTATATTTTTCTGAGTTTACATATGATTTTTCAAAAAATACACTTCCATTTTTATCTTTTTTATACCAGTTTCCGCTAGGTTTACCTGTATTATACTCTTCTAACACGATATTTCCATCACTATATTTTCGAAACCATTTACCGTGTTTTTTATTGTCTTTATAAAATTCTACGATTGTTTTTTCACCTTCTTTATTATATCGAATATAGTCGCCATCAATACGTCCATTTTTATAGTTTTTTTGATACTTTATAGTGTTGTTTTCGTGGTATCTTTTTTCGGTATAATCGTTATTTGAATAATATTCTTTTTCCCATTTTAAATTACCTTCTTCATCTTTTTGAAACCAAGAACCAAAATAGTTACCATTTTTATATTCTTTACGGTTTTTAATAGCACCATTTTTATGGTAATTTTTTAGTGTATATGTTTTAGGTGTTATATATTTTTTCTTCCAAATAAAATTGCCATTATCTTTAGAGAACCAAGTTCCTTTAGGAAGTCCATCTTTATATTCTTTTTGAGTTACAATAATTTTATCTTGATGTAATCTAGATTTAGAATGTTCCCAAAACAGTCCATCTTTAATACCATTTTTATAATTTTCTACTGCAATTTCATCACCTTCTTTATTGTAGGTACTCCATTTTTCATTTTTTTTTCCAGCAATATAAAAACCCTTTCTTTTGATTGATTCATCAGTATAATAAACTGTAAATTCACCATTTTTAAGTCCGTTTTTATAGTTTATTTTCGAATATAAAATACCGTCAGAATCATAATTAAATTTTGTTTTTGAAATTAAACCATCCGAAAATGTAATTTTAGAATAAGCACCATTACGGTCTGCTATTTTAAATAATCCTGTTAATTTTTCGCCTTTTAAATTTTTATAAATAGTTTCTTTTCCAAATTTTTGAATATCAACATCTCTCCAAAGCATTGTTTCTTGAGAAAAAACTACATTTTGATAGATGAAAAAAATAAGTAAGAGGTTGAATGCTTTATTCATAGCGTTTTAGTAATAAAAAAAATAAATTATTGACTGTGAAATTATTGTTTTTATTATTAATAATCTAGTACTTTTACCTTTAAATTAATTTTTTTGTTGAACATGAAGCCAGTAGAACAAATTAAACTTCCTATTCAAAATGAAATGGAACTTTTTGAAAAAAAATTCAAAGATTCCATGTTATCAAAAGTTCCCTTATTGAATAGAATTACCTATTATATAGTTAGAAGAAAAGGAAAACAAATGCGTCCTATGTTTGTTTTTTTGGTAGCTAAAATGGTTTCTGATGGCGGATTTGATGAGCGAACTTACAGAGGTGCATCTGTTGTCGAATTAATTCACACGGCTACTTTGGTACATGATGATGTGGTAGATGATAGCAATCGCCGCCGTGGATTTTTCTCGGTTAATGCCCTTTGGAAAAATAAAATTGCCGTTTTAGTAGGCGATTTTTTATTATCAAAAGGATTGTTACTTTCTATTGATAATGAAGATTTTGATATTTTAAAATTGATTTCTATCGCTGTTCGTGAAATGAGCGAAGGGGAATTATTACAAATAGAAAAAGCCCGAAAATTAGATATTACCGAAGATATTTATTTTGATATTATCCGTCAAAAAACCGCTACTTTAATTGCGGCTTGTTGTGGAATTGGAGCGGCATCGGTAGGAGCAAGCAATGAAGTTGTTCAAAAAATGCGAAAATTTGGCGAGTATATTGGAATTGCTTTTCAAATTAAAGATGATTTATTTGATTATACCCAAGATAAAATAGGAAAACCAACAGGAATCGATATTAAAGAACAAAAAATGACGCTTCCGTTAATTTATACCTTAAACAACTGTTCGAAAAAGGAAAAATCGTGGTTAATAAATTCGGTTAAAAAGCATAACACTAATAAAAAACGAGTAAAAGAAGTAATTGCTTTTGTAAACACGAACGGAGGTTTGGAATATGCCACAGCTAAAATGCACGGTTATAAAAATAAAGCCTTGGCAATACTTGAAAATTTTCCAGAATCGGACTATAAAAAATCATTAAAATTAATGATTGATTACGTTGTTGAACGAAAAATATAAATTTTTTATTAGAAGCTATTTCCCGCTTTCCGCACTCGCTTTTTTTTGAAGAAAAATCAAAAAAAGAGCTCAAACAGATGCTTCAATCGGGGCTAGGTATTTACAGCTAAACTAAGAGCCTGTTTAAAATTAAATAAACTGTCAGTTCGAGTGATTTTTTTCCTTCAAAAAAATTGTATCGAGAACTTTTTTGTATAAAATTCATCAACATAAAACAATTCAAATTCTCGATACAATTTTAATTCCTTTTAGTCATTAAAATCACTCGAATTGACAATAATCATCAAAAAAAGCTAAAAACTACGGCAAATCAGGATGTGAACCTGAACTAAATTCAGGTTGACGGATTCGATAAGATTTACTCGAATTGACAAAAATTACGTCAGAAATCATATAAAAGCAAAAACCTCGAAAAATTTTCGAGGTTTTTTATAAATTTAATAAGAATAATTTAGTTGTAACAACTTGTCACTACATCATTCCTGGCATACCACCACCCATTGGAGGCATAGGAGCCGCATCTTCTTTAATATCAATTAAAGCACATTCGGTAGTTAAAATCATCCCTGCAACCGATGCTGCGTTTTCTAAAGCAACACGAGTTACTTTTTTAGGGTCAATAATACCAGCTTCAAGCATATCAACATAAGCTTCAGATTTAGCATCATAACCAAATCCTTTTTTACCTTCTAAAACTTTGTTAATAACAACTGATCCTTCACCACCTGCATTTTCAACAATGGTTCTTAAAGGTGCTTCAATTGCTTTGTAAACAATTTGTATACCTGTAGTTTCGTCTAAGTTTTCAGTAGTAATAGCTTTTAAAACCTTTTTAGCACGAACTAAAGCAACACCACCACCGGCAACAATACCTTCTTCTACAGCCGCACGAGTTGCATGTAAAGCATCATCAACACGGTCTTTCTTTTCTTTCATTTCTACTTCAGAAGCAGCACCAACATATAAAACTGCAACACCACCAGCTAACTTCGCTAAACGTTCTTGTAATTTTTCTTTATCGTAATCAGAAGTAGTAGTTTCAATTTGAGCTTTAACTTGATTTACACGCGCTTTAATTTGTGTATCATCACCAGCACCATTAACAACAGTCGTATTATCTTTATCAATAGTAACTGTTTCAGCAGTACCTAATAAATCTAAAGTAGCGTTTTCTAATGAAAAACCTCTTTCTTCAGAAATAACAGTTCCACCAGTTAAAATAGCAATATCTTCTAACATTGCTTTTCTACGGTCACCAAAACCTGGCGCTTTTACAGCAGCAATTTTTAAACCACCACGTAATTTATTAACCACTAAAGTAGCTAATGCTTGTCCGTCAACATCTTCAGCAATAATTAATAAAGGTCTTCCAGCTTGAGAAACAGGCTCTAATATTGGAAGAATTTCTTGTAAGTTAGAAATCTTTTTATCAAATAATAAGATATAAGGATTCTCTAAAGTAGCAATCATTTTATCAGCATTGGTAACAAAATAAGGCGATAAATAACCTCTATCGAATTGCATACCTTCCACAACGTCAACATACGTTTCCATTCCTTTAGCTTCTTCAACAGTAATAACCCCTTCTTTACCAACTTTACCAAAAGCAGTTGCAATTAAATCTCCAATAACTTTATCGTTATTAGCAGAAATAGAAGCTACTTGTTGTATTTTTTCTGATGAATCACCAACTTCTTTCGCTTGTTTGGCTAAATCTTCAGTAATAGCCTTTACAGCTTTATCAATACCACGTTTTAAATCCATTGGATTTGCACCCGCAGCAACATTTTTTAAACCTTCTTGTACAATAGCTTGTGCTAATACAGTAGCAGTTGTAGTTCCATCACCAGCTAAATCGTTGGTTTTAGAGGCTACTTCTTTTACCATTTGAGCTCCCATATTTTCTAAAGGATCCTCTAATTCAATTTCTTTAGCAACAGTAACACCATCTTTTGTAACGTGAGGCGCACCGAAAGCTTTAGAAATAATTACGTTACGTCCTTTAGGACCTAAAGTTACTTTTACTGCATTTGCTAATGCATCAACTCCACGTTTTAAACCGTTACGAGCGTCTACATCAAATTTTATATCTTTTGCCATTTTTAGATCTATTTTTTATGAATTTTTAAAGTGTAAGAGAAAATTAAATGATTGCGAAAATGTCGCTTTCTCTCATAATTAAATAATCTTTTTCTTTGTGTTTTAAATCGGTACCAGCATACTTTCCGTATAAAACAGTATCACCAACTTTAACCGTTAAAGGTTCTTTTTTTGTTCCCTTTCCAACGGCAACAACAGTTCCTTTTTGAGGTTTTTCTTTTGCGTTATCAGGTATGATAAGTCCAGATGCGGTAGTCGTTTCTGCAGCAGCAGGTTTTATAAGAACTCTATCTGCTAAAGGTTTTATTTTTAATCCCATTTTATATAAATTATGATTAAGTATTTTTGTTTCTATGCGTTAAAAATAGGCAGAAATTATGCCATTAAAAAATGTATGCCACTTTTTCTAAATCCTTGAAAATTGCGTACAAAAAAAATGCCAACGTGTCATTAACGTTGGCATTTTTTTTGTATGTTTTATAAGATTACTTTACGCTATCTTTTGTAGTATTAGTAGTAGTTGCAGGTGCAGCAGGAATTGTAGCTTCGATACCTTTTAAAGTACTCTCTAATTGTGGAGCATCGGTTGCTGTTCCTCTAGGGATTGCAAAATTTGAAATTAAAATTAAAGCAAACATTGCAATTGATAAAGTCCAAGTACTTTTATCTAAAAAAGTATTGGTATTTTGTACACCACCAATGTTTTGAGCGCTACCACCACCAAGAGAAGAAGATAATCCGCCACCTTTAGGGTTTTGCACCATTACAATTAAGATTAATGCTATTGCAACAATCAATATTAATACTAAAAGTAAAGTATATGTTGTCATTATTTATTTTTTTTAATTTATTTTTTCTTGATTTCGCATTCTTTAATGGTCTGCAAAGTAACTACTTTTTTTTGAAATTTTCAGTTAATTTTTTTGAAATTTTACCATTTAGCTACAGAAGCATTAAAAATATCTTGTGTTATTCTTTCTAAAGTTTTATTTAAAGCAGTTTCTAATACACCGCCTGTTAATTGTTGAGTAGCCTGATAATCATGATAAAAAGAAAAACGTTTTTCAAAATTATCTTTTTCATTTAAGCTGTTTTCAAAAATAACATTCACGGTAATTGTTAACCTGTTTTGTGCGGCTTTTTGATCGGCGGTAGCACTCATCGGATTAATTCTGTAATCTACAATTTCGCCAGAAAAATGCAATTGACCGTTATTATTTACTAAAGTTAAGTTTGTTTGACGGGTAAATAACTCTTGTAAGTCTTGGGTGAATTTTTGGCTTAAAGTTGGTTCAATTAAAGGTGCTTGATTTTGAAAGAAATCAATTTGAATTGTTTTCGCTTCTCCTGTGTTTCCTCCTGTAAATGAATATGCACCGCAACCTATTAGTATAAATAGTATGCCGATAGAAACTAAAAAGATGTTTATACAGTTTTTCATAATTTTAAGAATATTGTTGTTGCTAATATTTTATAAATCGTATTGTTTTATTTTACGGTATAAAGTTCGTTCAGAAATCCCTAATTCTTTAGCGGCTAACTTTCGTTTATTGCTGTTTTTTTCTAAAGATTTTCGAATCATTTCAATTTCTTTTTCTTGTAATGATAAATTCTCATCTTCTTCAATAGTTTCGGCGTATTCGTAATTATTCTGATTTGCTGTTGAAGGAGAAGGTGCTGATTGTGCAATTTGAACAACTTCTATATTTTCTGTTTCGGGTTGTTTTTTATCTTGATAAATACGTTCTATTAAGCCGTGATTTTCTTCTTTTACTTGTTCTGTATCGCCACTTTGCATTAAATCTAATGTCAATTTTTTCAAATCGTTGATATCGTTACGCATATCAAACAATATTTTGTACATAATATCTCGTTCGTTGGCAAAATCAGAATTATTAGATTGTGATCCAATTACTGCAGGTAAATTTCCTTTGTTTTTTGGAAGATATTGAATTAATTTTTCTGAAGTAATTAAACGACTTTCTTCAACTACAGAAATTTGTTCTGCTAAGTTTCTTAACTGACGAATATTACCTGGGAAACGGTAGTTTAATAAAATTTTGACAGCATTGTCTTCTAAACGAATGGTTGGCATTCGATATTTTTGAGCAAAATCTGAAGCAAATTTTCTAAATAATAAGTGAATATCATCTTCCCGTTCTCGCAAAGGCGGTAATTCAATTTCAATAGTACTTAATCGGTAATATAAATCTTCTCTAAATTTTTCTTTAGCTATTGCCTGTTGCATATTTATGTTGGTAGCAGCAACAATACGCACATTTGTTTTTTGCACTTGCGATGAACCTACTTTTATAAATTCACCATTTTCTAAAACACGTAACAAACGCACTTGAGTGGTTAGTGGCAATTCACCAACCTCATCTAAAAAAATAGTTCCTCCGTCGGCAACTTCAAAATATCCTTTACGAGAAGTTGTGGCACCTGTAAAAGCACCTTTTTCATGACCAAATAATTCACTATCAATAGTTCCTTCAGGAATTGCACCACAGTTTACCGCAATATATTTTGCGTGTTTTCGGTGTGATAATTGATGTATTATTTTAGGAATACTTTCTTTACCAACACCACTTTCACCTATAACCAACACAGAAATATCAGTAGGCGCAACTCGAATAGCTTTTTCAATAGCACGATTTAGCTGGGTATCGTTACCAATAATTCCAAAACGTTGTTTTATAGCTTGTAAGTTTTCCATATTTTATGATGTAGTTGCAAAGTTTTTAATTTGAAGGTTTTTTGGTGGTTTGATTATTGGAAGCTTTAAGGTTGATGATTTTTTATCAACCTTAAAACTTTTTAAATATATTTTATTAATTGTTATCAGAATATCCAATAACAGTTCCTTTTAAGGTTGCTGAGGTACAATCTTCTATTTTAATCATTACAAATTCACCTAGCTTGTAATTTTCCTTAGGAAAAACAGCTACGGTATTTTGTGTATTTCTAGCCTTCCATTCATTCGGGTTTTTCTTAGAAGTTCCTTCAATTAAAAATTCTTCAATTTTACCTAAATGTTGTTGTGTTCTGTATAAGGCGTGTTCTTGTTGTAAATCGATAATTTCTTGTAAACGTCTTTTCTTTACATCAAAAGGAACATCATCTGGCATTTTTTTAGCAGCCAAAGTTCCTGGTCTTTCAGAATATGCAAACATAAAACCGAAGTCATATTTTACATAGCGCATTAATTCTAACGTATCTTGATGATCTTGTTCTGTTTCGCCACAAAAACCAACAATCATATCTTGCGATAAAGACATTTCAGGAATTATCCTGAAGATATTATCAACAAGCTCCATATATTCTTCTCTAGTATGCTGACGGTTCATGGCTTTTAACATATTGTTACTTCCACTTTGTACTGGCAAGTGAAGGTATTTACAAATGTTTTTATGTTTTGCCATAACATGAATTACATCTAAGCTCATATCTTGAGGGTTCGATGTTGCAAAACGGAATCTCATTTTAGGAAACTCAGTAGCTGCCATATCTAATAATTGAGCAAAATCTACGGCAGTAGCTTGCGCCATTTCTGAAGATTTTTTGAAATCTTTTTTCAATCCGCCACCGTACCATAAATAACTATCTACGTTCTGTCCTAATAAGGTAATTTCTTTAAAATTCTGATCGTGCATTGATCTAATTTCTTCTAAAACACTCTTCGGATCTCTACTTCTTTCGCGTCCACGAGTAAAAGGAACTACGCAAAAAGTACACATATTATCGCAACCACGTGTAATTGATACAAATGCCGATACTCCGTTTGAATTTAAACGCACAGGAGCAACATCACCATAGGTTTCTTCTTTAGATAAAATAACATTTATAGCATCTCTACCAGCATCAATTTCATCTAATAAATTAGGTAAATCTCTGTAAGCATCTGGTCCTACAACTAAATCAACTATTTTTTCTTCTTCTAAAAACTTTTCTTTTAAACGTTCTGCCATACAGCCTAAAACCCCCACTTTCATGGTTGGATTTACTTTTTTAACAGCATTGTATTTTTGCAAACGTTTGCGAATAGTTGTTTCTGCTTTTTCTCTAATAGAACAGGTATTTACTAAAACTAAATCGGCTTCTTCTAAGGTTTGTGTAGTGTTAAAACCTTGTTCGGCTAAAATAGCAGCTACAATTTCGCTGTCGTTCATGTTCATTTGACAACCGTAGCTTTCTATAAATAATTTTTTTGAGTTTTCTTTTTTATGTGTTGTTACAAGTGATTTTCCTTGTACTTTTTCATCGATAACCTTCTCTGTGTGCTCCATATTCATAATAAAAATGATGGCAAAGATACAACCAAAATATAAGTTTTATGACAAATTGGCAGAAATTTATTATTGGTTCATAGCTATTTTTAGCGGGAAAGTTCAACAAATAGTTTTTTTTTAAAAAAAACATTCTACTTTTGCAAACTCAAAGCATCGTTATAATGTGTGATGCAAAAAGAGATAATCTAACAGATATATGGCAAAGAATTTAGTTATAGTTGAGTCACCTGCAAAGGCAAAAACGATTGAAAAATTCCTAGGAAAAGATTTTCAAGTAGAATCTAGTTATGGTCATATTGCAGATTTGCCATCGAAGGAATTAGGGATTAATGTTGATGGCGATTTTAGCCCAAAATACATTGTTTCTGATGATAAAAAACCAGTTGTTAAGAAATTAAAAGCATTGGTGAAAAAAGCAGAAACTGTTTGGTTAGCAAGTGATGAAGATAGAGAAGGAGAAGCAATTGCTTGGCATTTAAAAGAGCAATTAAAATTGAATGACGACAATACAAAACGTATTGTTTTTCATGAAATTACCAAAAACGCTATTTTAAAAGCGGTTGATAATCCAAGAGATATTGACTACAATATGGTCAATGCACAACAAGCTCGTAGAGTTTTAGATAGGCTTGTTGGTTATGAATTATCACCAGTTTTATGGCGTAAAGTAAAAGGAGGTTTATCGGCAGGAAGAGTGCAATCGGTAGCGGTTCGTTTAATTGTAGAAAGAGAACGAAGTATTCTTGATTTTACATCAGAAACACATTATAAGGTTATTGCAAAGTTTTCGAATACTAGCGGAAAAACATTTAAAGCAACGATTCCGAAGAATTTTCCTACTAAAAAAACAGCTGAAAATTTCTTGAAATCATGTACAGATGCTAGTTTTTCTATTGCTGATTTAACTACAAAACCAGCAAAAAAATCGCCAGCAGCACCATTTACAACATCAACTTTACAACAGGAAGCTTCTCGTAAATTAGGCTTTCCGGTAGGTAAAACAATGCAGGTTGCACAGCGTTTATACGAAGCAGGTTTAATAACCTACATGAGAACCGATAGTGTTAATTTATCCGAAGATGCAAGAAATGCAGCCGAAGAAGAAATTAGTAATTATTACGGAAAAGAATATAGTAAACAACGTGTTTTTAAAACCAAAGCAAAAGGTGCACAGGAGGCGCATGAGGCAATTCGTCCTACAAGCATGAAAATGCACGCTATTGATACCGAATACGATCAAACCAGATTGTACGATTTAATTTGGAAAAGAACCTTAGCTTCGCAAATGAGTGATGCGCAATTAGAGCGTACCAATGTGAAAATAGCCAATTCTGAAAACACCAAAATATTTACGGCAAACGGTGAAATGATTAAGTTTGATGGTTTCTTAAAAGTATATTTAGAAGGAACAGATAATGAAGAGGAAGAGCAGGCAGGAATGTTACCAAACTTAACTACTGGCGAAACTTTAAACTATAATTTCATCAATGCAACACAGCGTTTTACAAGTCCGCCATACCGTTTTACAGAAGCATCTTTAGTAAAACAATTAGAGGAGTTAGGTATCGGAAGACCATCAACTTATGCACCAACAATTTCTACTGTACAGCGTAGAGGTTATGTAGAAAAAGGAGAAAATGAAGGTTTAGAACGAAATTATGAACAGATGATTCTGTCTAATAGCGTTATTGAAAGTGAATTATTGACCGAAAAAACAGGGTCAAATAAAAATAAGTTAGTGCCTACTGATATTGGAAATATTGTCAATGATTTTTTAGTGGCAAATTTTTCAAATATTTTAGATTTTGGCTTTACAGCTAGAGTTGAAAATTCTTTTGATGATATTTCAGAAGGAAATGAAGATTGGATAGAAATGATTAAAGGTTTTTATGGTGATTTTCATAAAACGGTAGTAGATGTACAAGAAAATGCTGAAAGAGAAAGTGGTGAACGTATTTTAGGAAAACATCCTGAATCAGGAAAAACAGTGTTAGTTCGTTTAGGAAAGTTTGGACCAATTGCACAAATTGGTGCCCCTGAAGATGAAGAAAAGCAGTTTGCTAGCTTAAATAAAGATCAAAACTTAGGAACTATAACAATCGAAGAAGCATTAGAATTGTTCTTGCTACCAAAAACTTTAGGGACTTATGAAGATGAAGAGGTAATTGTTTCTAACGGACGTTTTGGACCTTATATCAAATTTGGAGCAATGTTTGTTTCTTTAGATAAAGGAGAGAATCCGATGGAAGTAGATTTACCAAGAGCTGAAGAATTAATTGTAGCAAAGCAAAAAGCAGATGCGCCAATTTATTTTTATGAAGAATTACCTGTACAAAAAGGTGTAGGTCGTTTCGGTCCATACTTAAAATGGAATTCAATTTTTATCAATGTGAATAAAAAGTACGATTTTGACAACTTGACTGATGCCGATATTATTGAATTAATTGAGGTTAAAAAACAGAAAGAAATCGATAAGGTACTACATAACTGGGAAGATGTTGAAATTAGAGTAGAAAAAGCACGCTGGGGTCGTTTTAATGTTATTAAAGGTAAAATTAAGGTAGAAATGCCTAAAACTACTGATATTGAAAACATGACCAAAGAAGAGGCTGTAAAAATCATTGAAGCAAAAACACCAAAAAAGAAAGTAGCAAAAAAGAAGGCTGTAAAAAAGGTGGTAAAAAAGAAAGTAGTGAAAAAGAAATAAAACAGCGCTCAAAAAAAATAGTTTAGTATATTGCAAGCCTATTAAAGACCCCTAATAATAATTATAATAATAATGGATTTTAATTTTTTTATCCCCATAAAAGACACCTTAGTAGCGCATTTAATGTCGCAGTCTATGAAGTCTTTAGGTAGAAATATTGCAATACATACAAAGGCAAATGGTTTACCTGATTTATCGGGCGTAACTATTGCTATTATAGGGATAAAAGACGGTAGAGGAGCACCCGATAACGAAGGTTGTGGAGAAGGTTTAGAGGCTATTCGTGAAAAATTATATAAATTATTTCCTGGTAATTGGCAAACTAAAATAGCTGATTTAGGAAATATAGCGCAAGGCAATACACTTAAAGATACTTATTTTGCTGTAAGTTCTTCTATTGAGTATTTGCTTAGTAAAAAAATAATTCCTATATTAATAGGCGGCAGTCAAGATATGACCTACGCAAATTACCGTGGGTATGATTCTTTGGGACAAACAGTTAATTTGGTATCGGTAGATAGTAAGTTTGATTTAGGTGCAATGAATGAAAGTTTTCGTTCTAGTTCTTTTTTAAGTAAAATTATTATGGATCAGCCTAATAATTTATTTAACTATAGTAATATTGGGTACCAAACTTATTTTAACTCTCAAGAAGAAATAGAATTGCTAGACAAACTCTATTTTGATGCCTTTAGATTAGGTGAGGTTAAAGACGTAAAGCTTGTAGAGCCTATAATGAGAGATGCTGATATTGTTAGTATAGATATTGGTGCTGTGCGTCAAAGCGAGGCACCGGCAAATAAGAATGCTTCACCTAATGGTTTTTATGGTGAAGAAATTTGTGCTATTACAAGATATGCAGGAATAAGTGACAAAGTAACCTCTTTTGGTGTCTATGAATATAACAGCCTATTTGATTCAGATAATCAAACGGCAAGTTTAATAGCGCAAATGATTTGGTTTTTTATTGAAGGTGTTAATGCTAGGGCTAACGATTACCCGTTTGTGTCTAAAGATAATTACCATAAGTTCACCGTATTATTAGCAGATGATGATCCTATAAATTTTTACAAAAGTGATAAAACTAGTCGTTGGTGGATGGAAATAAACATGATTTCGAATACTAAACACAAAAGGCATGCGTTAGTACCGTGTAACTATAAAGATTATGAACAAGCATTAAAAGGAAAAATGCCCGACAGGTGGTATAAAGCATTGCAAAAACTTGTGTAATAATAAGTTGCAT
>BJFM01004925.1:999-13476 GCA_016586285.1 Arothron firmamentum | reverse complement strand
CACAATTTGAACAGGTTTTAGCTGTTTTTAATTCTTATAAAGACAAATATCCAACTATTTTATTGGGCGATTTTAATTCGAAAGCAAGAGATAATACGGCAATTATTCAGCAATTAATTACAATGAAAGGAATTGGAAACGCTGCTTTTACGGCAAATAACCCTGAAAATACTTTCGATACCAAAGATTTATACGAACGCATCGATTATATTTTTTATACCGAAAAAACCATAGAATATATAAGCGGAAAAGTACTAAATAGTTTTGGGCAAGCTTCCGATCATTTACCGATAGAAATGAAATTTAAGTTAAAGTAATTTTTTAAAAATGATTATTAGAAGCAATTTCCCGCTTTCCGCACTCGCTTTTTTTTTGAAAAAAATCAAAAAAAAGAGCTCAAACAATTGCTACAATCGGGGCTAGGCATTTGTGCTATTTAAGAATATTTCAGCTATTAAAAGCCTGTTTTAACTTCATCTAAAAGAAGAAATCACGTCCTTACGGTGTTTTTACTTTTGATGTATTGCTGAACTAAATTTAGTATGATATTTATCAATTTTTAAAAATAAAATCTAAAATGACAAAAATTAACATCCTAATTATAGCAGTTTTAGTAGTATTTATTGGTGGTTTTTACACAATGAAAACGCCTCGTTCACAACTCGCTCCTGTATTTGGCGATAAAATAGATAGTTTAAACGGCGTTGTGGTGTATTACAACGGACAGGTAGGAACTGTAAAAGGGCGAAATCGAGCTAAAGACGGCTATAATATTGGATTAAAATATCAATGTGTAGAATTTGTAAAACGGTATTACTATGAATATTTCAAACATAAAATGCCCAATAGTTACGGGCATGCAAAAAGTTTTTTTAACACGAATTTAAAAGACGGAAGATTAAATAAAGACCGAAATTTAATACAATATACCAATGCGAGTAAATCGAAACCTAAAGTGAACGATTTACTAGTTTACGGAGGAACTATTTTTAATCGGTATGGGCATGTTTCAATTGTATCAAAAGTAACGGATGGTAAAATTGAAATCATACAGCAAAACCCAGGTGTTTTAGGTAAACCACGAGTGGAGTTTGATTTGAAAAAAGAAAATAATACCTGGAAAATTGAAAATAATCAAATTTTAGGCTGGTTAAGGATGCGGTAGTTATTTTCAGATATATAAACGCTTTAAAACAAAAAACCTGAACAAATAAATGTTCAGGTTTTAGCGGTGGTGCCTCCAGGAATCGAACCAGGGACACAAGGATTTTCAGTCCTTTGCTCTACCAACTGAGCTAAGGCACCGTTGTGCTTATATAAAAGTAACAAATAAATTTAGCAATTTTGCAATTGAAAAAAATATTGTGGTGCCTCCAGGAATCGAACCAGGGACACAAGGATTTTCAGTCCTTTGCTCTACCAACTGAGCTAAGGCACCAGTTTGCTACTTTCGTTTAGCGGGTGCAAATATACAACTCTTTTTTACTTATCCAAACTTTTTGATGATATTTTTATTAAAAAAATCTAATGTAACTTTGAAATCTAAAAAAATACAAGCATGAATTTGAGTATCGATGTCGGGAATACAAGGGGTAAAATAGCTGTTTTTCAGGGTGATATAATTGTAGAGGTTGTTGTTTTTAATGCTTCCGAAATTATAAAAGTTATCGAAAAAATAATTTCAAAATATTTTGTTTCAGCAAGTATTATAGCTTCAGTAGCTAGTATTTCAGAAAAAACATCCGAAGAAATAAAAAAAATATTAAATCCTATTTATTTGACAAATCAAACAAAAGTACCTTTTAAAAATCTTTATGGAACGCCAAAAACTTTAGGAGTAGATAGAATTGCGCTCGCAGCTGCCGCCGTGAAAATTTATCCGAAGAAAAATATTTTAGTAATTGATGCCGGAACTTGTATTACGTTTGATTTTATCAATCGTAAAAAAGAATATTTAGGAGGCGCAATTTCGCCAGGTATTGCCATGCGCTACAAAGCCCTGCATCATTTTACGTCAAAATTACCGTTATTAGAAGCAAAAGAAGTTGATAATTTTATTGGAGTTAACACAAATACGTCTATACATTCAGGAATTGTAAATGGTGTTTGCAATGAAATAAATGGCGTTATTGAGCAATATCAAAAAAAGTTTAGCGATTTAACAGTTGTTTTAACAGGAGGCGACACCTTTTTCTTGGCTAAACAATTAAAAAGTGGCATATTTGCCCATCCAAATTTTGTTTTGGAAGGATTACATACCGTTTTGACATATAATTTAACAAATGATTAAGAAACTTATATTAGTATTACTTGTATTAAGTGCAATAACAACGTTTGCACAGAGAAATAGTGCTTCGCCTTATTCTTATTTTGGAATTGGTGAAACTTTTGAGGCAACTACTGTAGAGAACGCTTCTATGGGACGAATTGGAGTTGCTTTAAATGATACGCATCATTTAAATTTTGTAAATCCGGCAGCAAATGCATCTTTAAGAGTTGCTACCTATGGTATTGGTGCTAGTTCAAATTTTTTAACATTAGAAAAAGAAAATACATCTAATTCTGGGAGTTCAACAAGCTTACGATATGTTTCTTTAGGGTTTCCTTTAGGCAAAAAAGCAGGGTTGTCGGTAGGTTTACAGCCATTTACATCTGTAGGGTATTCTTTGTTAGATACTCAAATTAAAGATGAAATAACCTCTTTTAAAGGTGAGGGAGGAACAAATAAAATATATGCAAGTTTTGGTACTTATATCGTTAAAGGGCTTTCAGTAGGGCTAGAAGCGGGTTATGTTTTTGGAAACTTAGAAAATAATGTAATACATCAAAAAAACGGAATTCCTTTAGCTACAAAATATCAAGATAAAGTAGATGTAAGAGGTGGTCTTTTGAAATTTGGAGCACAATATAAAACTCTTTTAAATGATAAAATAAATTTATATACAGGAGCTTCTTTTAGTTTTAAAAATGATTTATCGACTAAAGGAAACAAAAAAATGTCTTCAATTATTTTAAATGTTTCGGGGCAAGAAACAGAAAAAAAACAGTTTTTTAGTAGGGCTGTTAATGGAGATATAACAATACCAATGAAAAGTATTTTTGGTTTTGGTTTAGGAAAAGAAAATAAATGGTACCTAGGGGTTAATCAAGAATTCAAAAGTGCTTTAAATAGTGGTAATAATTTAGCTATTGGTGGTAACGGATATAAATATGATGACTCAAGTAGGTTGTCAATAGGAGGGTATTATATTCCTAAAATAAATTCGATTTCAAATTATTGGAAAAGAGTTACTTATAGGGCTGGTATGCGTTTTGAAGATACCGGATTATTAATACAAACGGGTACTGATTTTACAGAAATAAAAGACTTTGGCATAAATGTTGGATTAGGGTTGCCATTGCCAAGACAATTATCGAATGTAAACATCGGCTTAGAGTATGGGCAAAAAGGAACGGTTAGTAATAACTTAATAAAAGAAAAATATTTTAATGTTCGATTAAGTTTATCTTTGAATAGTACTAAGTGGTTTCATAAAAGAAAAATAGATTAACAAAACAACAAAACAATCAATAGGATGAAGAAAATTACGTATTTGCTAACAGGATTATTTTTGTTTGTGGCAGTAAACGGTGTCAAGGCGCAAGCAAGTCAAGAGTGTAACATGAAGTACAATCTTTTTAAAGGAGACACAAAAACAGGTAAGTATGATGCTGCCAAAATAAACTTAGAGTATTTATTAGCTAACTGCCCAAAATTATCAGTTAACATTTATAAATATGGGGCTAAAATTGCTGTAAAAACAAAAGACCCTGTATTAGCTAAAAGAATTTACGATGCTAGATTTGTTAATTTTCCTGTAAAAGGAGCTGCAAAAGCACATAGTAACTACGCAACGTATTTACTGAAAAATAAATTAGCAACCGATCAAGAGGTTTTTGTATACTTAAAAAAGGCATACGATATTTCACCTAAAGATATGAGTGTTAAAAATATTTTTAGATATTTTCAATCAACAGCAGATGCTAATAAAGATAGCAATCCTCAAAAAGTTTTTGATACTTATGATGATGTAATGGAGTCTGTTAATGAAAAATTAGAAGACTATAATAAGAAAGTAGCTAAACTGCAATTAAAAGATTCTTTAGGTACTATTGGTGCTAGAGAAAAAAGAAATTTAAAAGCCTATACAATTAACTCTACTTCTTTAGGACAAGTAGAAGGAGGTTTAGATGCGATGATTTCTAAAATAGCAACTTGTGAGCGATTAATTCCTATTTATACTAGAGATTTTGAAGGAAAGAAAACTGACGGAGTTTGGTTAAAAAGAGCGGTTTCAAGAATGTATAATAAAGGATGTCAAACAGATCCTTTATTTGAAAAGTTAGCAAATGCCTATGCTGAAACAACACAGTCGGCTGATGCATACAATTTCTTAGCAGGAGTTTTAGCTAAAAATGGTGACAAAAGTGGTGCTGCTCAAATGAAAAAGAAAGCTTTTGATTTAGAAACAGATCCATTTAAAAAGGCGAAGTATAAATTAAGAGAAGCACAAAGTGCAGGAGGAAGCAGAGCAAGAGCTTTAGCATATGAAGCGTTAAAATATAACCCAAACATGGGGAAAGCATATTTATTTATCGCAAGTTTATATCAAAGAAGTGCCAATTCTTGTGGTGCTGATGAATTTGAAAAAAGAATGGTATATGTAGCTGCTTTAAACAAAGCTTTAAAAGCAAGTAAAGTAGATCCGGGATGTGGTGCTGGTAGATATATTGCTAGTTACCGAAAAAATATGCCATCAAAAAAATTAGTATTCCAAAAAGGGGTTGCTTCAGGAGCAACGCATAAAATTGGATGTTGGATTGGTGAAACTGTTCGTATTCCATAATAAATTTTGATGAAACAAAATATCACAAATACATACAAAAGCATTGTTGCCATTTTTATGGTAACAATGCTTTTTTCATGCGTAAATTCTAAAAAAGAAGTACGAGATTTTTTAGCGGATAAAAATATGCCCGTAGGAATGGCTAAAAATATCTACCATGTTAAAAAAGATTCAGGGAAAATAACCTCTAAAACAAAAGCGCCTATTTTTCATGACTTTTCTAACCGTAAAGAGCATCCTTATACGGAGTTTCCAAAAGGAATTAAAATTGTTTCTATTGATAAAACCCAACGTGATTCAACAAGTATTACAGGGAATTATGCCATAACATATACCAAAACTGCAATTTCTGAAATTAAAGGAAATGTGGTTATTTTAAATTATAAAGAAAATACAAAATTAGAAACCAATCAGTTATTTTGGGATCAAAAAGAACATTATTTTTTTACCGAAGATGGTTTTAGATTAACAACATTGCAAGATACTATTAATGGTTTTGGTTTTGAATCAAAAGAAAACTTAACCAAATGGATTGCCAAAGATATAACAGGGAATTTGCAAGCCAATCAAAAATAAAGCAGAAAAATAACATACAAGTATAAATAGAAAGATAATAATATGAACACTTTTTGGAAATATTTACAATACGGGTACTTAGTTATTGGCGCACTTTTTTTTATTGAAGGGATTTTAAAATTTAATTCAGATAAAGAAGAAGCATTTATTATGTTTGGTTTTGGTATCTTTATTACTTTAATTTTCTTTTTTAAACGTCATTTTAGAAGAAAACTAGCCAAGAGAAATCAACAACAATAATGGAATTTGAAATCATTGTAATTTTTGTATCAATACTATTTTCAGCCTTTTTTTCAGGGATGGAAATCGCCTTTATTTCGGCGAATAAATTACATATTGAATTAGAGAAAAATAGGGTAGGTTTTTTGCCTAAAATTTTAGCGATATTAACCGAAAAATCTTCAAAATTTATCACCACAATGTTGGTTGGTAATAATGTAGCGTTGGTTATTTATAGTTATTTTATGGGGCGTTTGCTAATGCACTGGTTTCACTTGGTCTTACCAAGTAATATTATTTTTATAAACTATTTATTAGACGATTTAAGTTTATTAACCCAAACAGTAATATCGACCATTGTTATTTTAGTAACAGCAGAATTTTTACCCAAAACAATGTTTCGGATTTATGCCAATGAAATGCTCAAGTTTTTTGTGGTTCCTGCCTATTTCTTTTACTTGTTATTTTATGGAATTACATGGGTTATTACCAAAATTTCAGATTTTTTCCTCTTTCTTATCTTCCAAATAAAAGAAAACGAAACTAAAACAGAGTTTAGCAAAGAAGAGCTAGGAAATTATATTGTAGAACAATTAGATAGAGGAAATGATGCCGATGCTATTGATTCGGAAATTCAAATTTTTCAAAATGCTTTAGAGTTTCACAAGGTAAAAGCTCGTGAAATAATGGTGCCTCGTACCGAAATAATGGCCATTGAGATGCACGAATCAGTAGAAAACCTAAAAAATATATTTATAACAACAGGTTTGTCTAAAATATTGGTATATAAAAACTCGTTAGACGATATTTTAGGCTATGTAAATGCCTTTGAATTATTTAAAAATCCTACATCTATTAAATCAATATTATTGCCTGTTGAATTTGTGCCAGAATCAATGATAATTAACGATGTTTTAAATAGTTTAATGAAAAAACGCAAAAGCATTGCGGTGGTTGTTGATGAATACGGCGGTACTTCAGGTATTATTACTGTAGAAGATGTGGTAGAAGAATTGTTTGGTGAAATTGAGGATGAGCATGATAATCAAGAATTATTAGAAGAAAAAATAAACGCTACTGAATTTAATTTTTCGGCACGTTTAGAGGTTGATTATTTAAATGAAGAATACGATTTAAACATTCCTAAAGAAGAAGCTTACGAAACTTTAGGTGGTTTTATTATAAATTACACCGAAACAATACCCGAGCAAGGCACTATTTTACAGCTAGATAAACTCTACATAAAGATACTAAAAGTAAGCGCTACAAAAATTGACGATTTGTATTTAAAAATTACCGATAAAGAAGCTTAAAAAAAACAGCTTCAAAAAACATTGTTTTATTTAAAGTGAAATTGTATTTTCGCTCACTGTTAATAAAATAAATAACGTATGGCAATCTTATCGAAAATTAGAGAACGTTCAATGTTCTTAATTCTTGTAATTGGTTTAGCACTTTTTGCTTTTGTATTAGACCCTTCTACAATATCAGACTTTTTTAATGCAAGTAAAGTAAATGAAATTGGCGAAGTAAATGGAGAAGTCATCTCTCGTCAAGAATTTGCAGAAGCTTTAGAGGCATATAAAACACAAACAGGTAACCGTGTTTCTGAAATGCAAGCAGCTAAAACTGTTTGGGGAAATATTGTTAGACAAAAAATTTATAAAACTCAGTTAGAAGAAGCAGGAATTACTGTGGGCGATGCTGATATTATGAATAGTTTATATGAAACAGAATTCATACAAAACGATCCAAGGTTTCAAACTTCAAATATTTTAGATAAAAATAAACTAAAAAGTTATTTAGCTACAATTAAAGAAGAAAATGGTGCTGATTGGAGAAATTGGCAAAATTATATGTCTTCTTTAAAAAACAACCTTGAAAAAACAGCGTACGACAATCTTGTTGCTGCAGGTTTAGGTGCATCGTTAAAAGAAGGTGAAGCGCAATATTTAACTGCAAATACAAAAATTTCAGGTAAATATGTATATGTTCCTTATACTTCAATTAAAGATGATCAGGTAAAAATAGCTGCAAGCGATATTAAAAATTACATCAGCAAACATTCTGCAGAATTTCAAGTGGCTGCTTCAAGAGACATCAACTTTGTAAAGTTTGATATTAAAGCAACAACTCAAGACGAAACTTTAATTAAAGCACAAGTTGCTAGCTTAATTGAAGATTCAGAAACTAAAGGAAGTATTGCTGTAAAAGGATTAAAAAATACGACTGATTATGCAGTATTTTTATCAGAAAATAATTCTGACACAACACTTGATAACAATTACAAATTCAAATCTCAAGTACCACAAGCAGTAGCAGAAGCTATTTTTAATGGTAAACAAGGCGATGTTTTTGGTCCTTATAAAGATGCAAATTATTTTAAATTATCAAAAATAACAACGGTAACTCAATTACCAGACTCTGCTAAGGCAAGTCATATTTTAATTCCTTTTGTTGGAGCTGCAAGCGCAGATGCTACGGTTACCCAAACAGAAGAACAAGCAAAACAAACTGCTGATAGTTTATTGGCAATTGTAAAAGGAAGTAGTGCTAAATTTGCTGCTTTAGCAAAAGAGTTTTCTTCGGATAAAGGTTCTGCTGAAAAAGGTGGTTTTTATGACTGGTTTGGTTATAACAGAATGGTACCTTCTTTTAGAGATTTCGTTTTTGAAGGAAAAAAAGATGCTGTAGGGGTAGTAAAATCTCAATTCGGATTCCATGTAATTAAAATTGATGGTCAAAAGAATTTTCAGCCAGTGGTTAAATTAGCAACATTTTCTCGTAAAATTGAAGCTTCTGAAGCAACTGAAGATGCTGTTTTTAAAAATGCCGAAACATTTGCTTTAGCATTATCAAACGGTAAAAGTTTTGACGAAGTAGTAAAAGCACAAAAATTAACTTCTCAGCCAGCAATTGGTTTAAAACCTTTAGATGAAACAGTAGCAGGTATTGGAAAAGAAAGAGAAATTATTACTTGGTCTTTTAACAAAGAAACTAAAAAAGGCGCTTCTAAGCGTTTTGATATTGAAGGTGGTTATGTTGTGGCAACTTTAACTGGTAAAACAGCAAAAGGTTTAATGTCGGCTGAAAAAGCAACAGCACAAGTACGTCCTATTTTAACAAACTTTAAAAAAGCGAAATTAATTGAAGCTAAAATTACTGGAACTACTTTAGCTGAAATAGCAAAATCAGTTTCTGTAACTGTTAAAAATGCTACGGATGTAAATTTACAATCGCCAACAATTTCGGGAGTAGGATATGAGCCAAAAATAATAGGAGCAATGCTTAACGCTAAGCAAAACAAGGTAATTAAAAATGTAGTAGGTGATAAAGGTGTGTTTGCTTTTCAAGTAACAGCTAAAAAATTACCAACAGCATTACCAAATTACGATTCTTTTAGAAAGCGTTTAGTAAACGAACGAAAAAATAAAACATTCCAAATGTATGAAGCGATTAAAAAAGCATCAAACATTGAAGACAATATGACTTCTTTTTACGGAATCTAAAAACCAAATAAAATATATTAAAAAGCCAAACGACTTCGTTTGGCTTTTTTTTTGCATTTTTTTTAAAATTAAAAGGATTGACTATTGCTTGATTATAATTAAAAGAGTAGTTTCGCGCCTTATTAAGATTTAATAAAAATAAGTAAAGTAAAAATCAAAGAAAATGAAAAAAAGTAATTTAATTTTTAGCGTACTACTGTTAGCGTTTTTAACGCTATTCACTATGGTTTCTTGTTCTGATGACGATCCGATTCCTATAGTAGATATCGAATTAAACACTAAAGAATTAACGCTTACCGAAAAAGGAACATCAGGAATTATCAATGTTTTAAAAGGAAATGGAGCTTATAGTGTAACTTCATCAGATAAAAAAATAGCGACCGCTAGTATAATTACTGATAAAGAAACTCAAAAAACAACAATTTCAGTAACACCTGTAAGCGCAGGAACAGCGACCATTACGCTTGTTGATGCTGCCGATAAAAAATCGGAAATTACTGTATTGGTAAAAACGCCTGATGTGGCTATTGAAAAATCATTAGTAAATCTTTTAGTAGATGAAATTGCTACTATTAAAATTTTAGCAGGTTCTAGCGAGTATGAAATAAGTGTAAATAATAGCAATGTAACTGCCGAAATAGTGGGCATGGATATTAAAATTACAGGGAAAGTATTAGGAGAATCTGAAGTAACTTTAACAGATATTAAAACCAAAAAAACCGCTGTAATAACCGTTAAAATTACACCAGCACCTGAATTAACTCTTGATAAAGAAAAAGTGGAGTTTATTTTAACACAAACAGGAACAGTAACTATTTTAACAGGAACAGCTCCTTTTACTATTGAAGATAAATATAGTTGGGCATCAACAACATCAACATTTAAAATTGTAAATGAACAAGGAGAAGAAGATGTAAATGGATCTAAAATAATTTTTGATAGTACAAAAGAAACGATTGATTCTTATAAAATAACAGATGCTAAATTAAAAGAAATAGACTTTGATGTAAAAGTATTTAAGGCATTAAGTGTATCTGAAACCGCATTAGAAATTCCAAAAGGAAAAATAGTAGAAATAACTTTAGAAGGTAAAATAGATGCAATTGAAGTAAGTTCAACAAATTCAAGTGTTGTAACTGCTGAAATAAAAGATGAATACGGTTCAAGTAGTCGTACAGTAATGATAAAAACAGCTCAAGTTGGTTCGGCAGAATTAACTTTTACTGATGGAGTTACTACACAAAAAGTAACCGTAACCGTTGTTGCGCCAAATCCGTTGGCTATTTTTAATGATGATGTTGAAGTAAACACTACAACTGTTTATGAGTTAGGATCTTTAGATTTAATTCTTCAGGGAGGAATTGGCGAATATGAGGTTACTTTTAGTAAAGAAAATATTTTAACTTTTGAAGAAATACAACAATCACCTTTAGATGATAGCAAGTATTATTTAAAATTAAAGCGTAATTTTTCTGTTAGACAAGCAGGTGAGGTAGTTGTTACGGTATCAAGAAAAGATGACGCTACTGATTCAAAAAGTTTTACGGTAAAATATAAAACTTTAATAGCAGCATCTATAAAAATAAATGGTGTGGATGTTATTCAGAAAGAAAGCTCAGAATATGGTATGGCGACACCTTATTTTACAGCAAATCAAGAAAAAAGTTATGATGTTTACGTTGCGGTAGGAACTACTGTTGATTTTGAAATTTTAAATAACCCGAGTGTTAATTGTACTGTAGATGCTTCAGGTTATGGTTCAGATCGAGGAGAAATTACTGGAGATGCTACTAAATTTAGCGTAAAAACACTAAAGTCGGGTAATTATTATGTATCGATAACTAATCCTGAAGATGAACAGGTGCTTTTAGTAACGGTTAGAATTGAATAATTTTTTTTAAAAAAACATATTATTTTAGATAAAATTAAAATTTATATATATAAAAAAAGCAATCTCAAAATGAGGTTGCTTTTTTTCTTCTAATTATTTTTAGCGCCTGTTTAAAAATTAAATAAACTGTCAGTTCGAGTGATTTTTTTCCTTCAAAAAAATTGTATCGAGAACTTTTTTAGTATAAAATTCATCAACATCAAAGAACTCAAATTCTCGATACAATTTTAATTCCTTTTAGTCATTAAAATCACTCGAATTGACAAAAATCATCAAAAAAAGGAGAACTACGGAAAATCAGGATGCGAACCTGAAATAAACTCCCGTTGACGGATGCGATTTCTTATTTTTCTGTTATAAAATTTTTTTAGATGAAATTTAAACAGGCTCTAAAATCACTCGAATTGACAAAAATCATCAAAAAAAAGGAGAACTACGGCAAATTAGCTAAATTCAGGTTGACAGACTCGAATCCTAGCCCCGATTGAAGCAATTGTTTGAGCTCTTTTTTGTTTTTTTTCTTTTAAAAAAATAAAAAAAGCGAGTGCGGAAAGCGGGAAATAGCTCCAAAAAAAAAGACAACCTCTAAACGAGATTGCCTTTTAAAAAAATGTATTTTAAAATATTCTAAGCATTTAAAGGCTTACCATCCCAGGCTCCTTTTGCAGCTTCTTTTATAGCTTCTGAATATGTTGGGTGACCATGACAAATTCTTGCCAAATCTTCAGCAGATGCTCTGAATTCCATAGCAACGGCAGCTTCCATAATTAAATCGGCAACACGTGCACCAACCATGTGAACTCCTAATACTTCATCGGTATTTTTATCGGCTAAAACTTTTACAAAACCGTCTAAATCGCCACTTGCTCTAGAACGACCCAAAGCACGCATTGAAAATTTACCCACTTTATAAGCAACATCAGCATCTTTTAATTCTTGTTCTGTTTTACCAACAGCCGCAACTTCTGGCCAAGTATATACAATTCCAGGAATTAAATTATAATCAATATGAGGTTTCTGCCCTGCTAAAAACTCCGCAACAACAACACCTTCTTCTTCGGCTTTATGCGCTAACATTGCTCCACGAACAACATCACCAATAGCATAAATATTCGAAGCACTTGTTTGTAAATGATCGTTTACATCAATCATTCCTCTATCGGTAAGTTTTACACCTGCTTTTTCTAAATCTAAGCCTTTTGTAAACGCTTTACGCCCAACAGCAACTAAACAATAATCACCAGTAAAAGTAACTTCTTCGCCTTTTTTGTTAGTCGCTTTTACGATAACTTCATCGCCGTTTCTTTCCACAGAAGTAACCCCATGATTGGCGTTAATTTTCATTCCTTGTTTCTTTAAAACTTTAGTAAGTTCTTTCGAAACATCAGCATCCATA
>BJFM01004916.1:63731-94770 GCA_016586285.1 Arothron firmamentum | reverse complement strand
AGGCTGCTCAGTCTGAACAATCACCCCTTGATGGCCCAAGAGTTGGTCAAAATCTTGAGTCAAAGATGATAAAAGACATAAAAAAACAGTACAAATAAATTAAAAGAATATATTGTTTAAAAGCTTTTTAAACTCAATAGTGTTTAGCTAGTTAAAATATCATTTAAATGCATTTATTTCATTGATACATTGAAGTTAGTGCACTTGTTTCATTCTCCTTTCACAAACTTTCGTGTACAGACGGTGGACACCCAGCTGCAGGGAGGGTGGCAACCACATTTTTGATGATGTTTCCTCTCATTGACGCATTCATGCAATTACACGATAACTGGCTGCTGATTTTTATATTTTTTATATTTTTATATTTGTTGTTGTGCTGATTTACCATACTTGAAAGCAGACCACTTTTAAGTATATTTATAACGAATATCAAAGACTGAAAAACATTTGGGTATATTATTATTGTAAAAATTTTTTAATTGCGAACAGTAAGTTTTACAATGCTTGCGTTAAAAGTAAACGAGTTGCGGAAGACCCACAACCCACAGGAGCCTCGAGCAGAAGAGAGAAGTCCAGAAAACAGTTCAAGACCAGAGGATGTCAAGGATGAACCCTTTGACCAGACAACAGGGTCTGAGTTGGGTTCTCCAAATTCTCAGGCGACAGATTTCCTGGACACTGACAGTGAAATGGACATGCTGGATACTCAGAAACTTCCAGAAGAGCCAAATTTGGATCAGCAACAAATTTCTATGCAAGATTTTTCAATAATTTACAAATCTGACGAATGCAACGATTATTTTTGGACGTTAGATGCATTGACTGCCAAACGGGCTGAGGAGCAGAAGAGGGCCTCTGAGGAGAAACTCAATCTTCAGGCTCAGGCTTCCAAAGCTCAAGCCTTGGAGCAGCAAAATATCAACCTTTCTGAAGAGCTAAAGGATTCCCAATCTATGTGTGCTCGTCTGCAGCAGAAAATTAGGGCTCTGGAGTTGGAAATGACAAACAATTCAACAGAGCACAACGTGGTCATGATTCTCCAGGAAGATCTGCAGAGAGAGAGGGAAAAGCTCATTTCTGTGAACAAGAAGGTTTCAGATCTGATGCACGAGTTAGACTGCAAGAAAACCCAACTGGTGACTTCTCAGGAGCTACTGTTCCTACTGACTCAAGTCAATGAACCCCAAGAATACAAAAAAGAGTTTCAGGTGTCTGAGATTCTGCTCTCACCAAACGAGTCAGAGATGCTTCATATGAAGGAAATGAACCTGAACCTGAAGAGACAGAATACCCTGCTGGAGCAGAGCAATTTGGAACTTTCTGCAAAGCTAAATCAGGTGGAGAACAAACTTTGCTTTACTGAAACCACTGTTCAAAACCTGCAGAAGAAAATCATGGAACTGGAGTTGGAACTGGTCGACAATTCAACAAACCACAGCAGAATCCTCACAAGACTTGAGGAGGATCTACAAAATGAGAGAGCACAGCTCACTGCTGTTAATGAGAAGCTTTCAGATCTGATGGAGGAATTCCACGTCAAAGAGACCGAGCTGCAGAAGGCTTCTCGGGAAAATATGCTCCTGCTTCATCAGGTCCGTGAAGCTCAATCTTCTCTTCAGGAGCTCCAGAAGACCCTGAGTCGGTTCTCATCAGTGGAGTCAGAGGCACATCAGCTTAAGGAGATGAACCTGGAGCTGAAGACACAGAGTATCCTGCTGGAAGAGGAGAATCTGGAGCTGTGTAAAGAGCTGAATCAGGTGAAGACCAAACAGGACTCAACTGAGGAAAGCTTTCAACATTTTGCACATGAGTGTGAATGTCTGCAGAAGAAAATCAGCGAACTAGAGTTAGAACTGGCAGACAATTCCACAAATCGCAGAAGCATCGCAAGACATCAGGAAGATCTTCGAACTGAGAGTGAACGGCTAAATGTGGTTAACAAGAACTTTTCAGATCTGATGCAGGAATTCCACCACAAGGAGATTGAGCTGATAGAGAAGCTGGAGAAGGTTTCGAAGGAAAAACTGGTCCTGCAGGCTCAGGTCCAGGAAGCTCAAACATCTGCTATGAAAGTCCAGAAAACCCAGAGTCTGATCTCATCAATGGGGGCAGAGGTGCAGCAGGTTAAGGACATGAACCTGAAGCTGGAGAGGCAGAATAACCTGCTGAAACAGAAGAATGGAGAGCTTTCTAAAGACATGAATCAGATGAAAACCAAACAGAGCTCGACTGAGGAAAGCTTTCAACATCTTGTACACGAGTGTGAACGTCTACAGGAGAAAATCAGGGAGCTGAAGTTGGAGCAAGCTGACAATTCCACAAACCGCAGCATCATCACAAGACTTGAGGAAGATCTGAAAACAGAGAGAGCCCAGCTCACTGCTGTTAACAAGAAGGTTTCAGCTCTGAGGCAGGAATTCCATCACAAGGAGACTGAGCTGATAGAGAAGCTGGAGAAGGTTGCTAAGGAAAAACTGGCCCTGCAGGCTCAGGTTCATGAAGGCCAAACATATGTCCAAGAACTCCAGAAAACCCAGAGTCTGCTCTCATCAATGCAATCAGAGGTGCAGAAGGTTAAGGATGTGAACCTGAAGCTGGAGAGAGAGAATAAACTGCTGGAACAGAAGAATGTGGAGCTTTCTAAAAATCTGAATCAGGTTAAAATCAAAAAGAGCGCCACTGAGGAAAGCTTTCGACATCTTGTAGACGAGTGTGAACGTCTACAGCAGAAAATCAGGGAGCTGGAGTTGGAGCAAGCTGACAATTCCACAAACCGCAGCATCATCATAAGACTTGAGGAAAATCTAAAAACAGAGAGAGCCCAGCTCACTGCTGTTAACAAGAAGGTTTTAGATCTGATGCAGGAATTCCATCACAAGGAGACTGAGTTTAGAGAGAAGCTGGAGAAGGTTTCCAAGGAAAAACTGGCCCTGCAGGCTCAGGTCCGGGAAGCCAAAACATCTGCTATGATGCTCCAGAAGACCCAGAGTCTGCTCTCATCAATGGAGGCTGAGGTGCAGCAGGTTAAGGATGTGAACCTGAAGCTGGAGAGACAGAATAACCTGCTGGAACAGAGGAATCTGAATATTTCCACAGAGCTACATCAGGTGAAGACCAAACAGAGCTCCACTGATGAAAGCTTTCAACATCTTGTACACGAGTGTGATCGTCTACAGAAGAAAATCAGGGAGCTGGAGTTGGAGCAGAAAGACAGTTCCACAAACCGCAGCATCATCACAAGACTTGAGGAAGGTCTAAAAACAGAGAGAGCCCAGCTCACTGCTGTTAACAAGAAGGTTTCAGATCTGAGGCAGGAATTCCACCACAAGGAGACTGAGCTGATAGAGAAGCTGGAGAAGGTTTCCGAGGAAAAACTGGCCCTGCAAACTCAGGCCCAGGAAGCTCAAACATCTGCTATGAAGCTCCAGAAGACCCAGAGTCTGCTCTCATCAATGCAATCAGAGGTGCAGAAGGTTAAGGATGTGAACCTGAAGCTGGAGAGACAGAATAACCTGCTGGAACAGGAGAATCTGAATATTTCCACAGAGCTACATCAGGTGAAGACCAAACTTAGCTCACCTGATGAAACCTTTCAAAATCTTTTATTTGATTCTGAATGGCTGCAACTGAAAATCAATCAAACTAAGTTGGAACAATTGGGCCAATCCACAAACAGCAGCAAGGTCACTAGTTTTGGGAAAGATCCTCAAACAGAATGGGAACAAGTCATTTCCATTAACGAGACGGTTTCAGCTCTCATGCAGGTGTTGCATCATAGGGAGATCAGGCTTGTGAAAGAGCTGGAGAAAGCTTTTAAAGAAAATGTGGCCCTGAAGGCTCAGGTCAATAACGACAAATCATCTGTTCAGGAGCTTCAGAGGACCCGAAGTCTGCTCTCATCAATGGAGGCAGAGGTGCAACAGGTTAGGGAGATGAACCTGGAGCTGAAGGCACAGAACACCCTGTTGGAACAGGAGAATGCAGAGCTTTTTACAGAGCTGAATCAGGTGAAGACCAAACAGGACTCAACTGAGGAAAGTTTCCAACATCTTGCACATGAGTGTGAATGTCTTCAGGAGAAAATCAGGAAGCTGCAGTCAGAACAGGCAGACCGCACCGCCAACAGCAATCAAAAGCAGAATCTGCAGACAAAGAGCGCAACACTTCACACCGATAACCAAGCTATGTTGGAGTTACTGCAGCGGATCTTACCTGCTCGGCTGCCAAATCATGAGGACGACACCACTCTCCGCTGTCTGGAGGAGAACAAGGATCTCACTGACGTGTCTTCGTCCCTGACGGAAAAGATACAGAAGAAAACAACTGGACACGGAAAAAAGCATGTGAAGAAGCTTCAACAGCAAGCAAACAATGAAGTGATCAGTCATCTACTACAGCAACTCAACGTTCGTCTAACCAACAGGGTGAGTGAATGTAAAAAGACCAAAGAGGAGTTGATAAACACGCAGCAGGCCAACCAGAGGCTGTCGGAGGAGTTTTACTGCATCCTAATGGAATGTAACAGAATAAACCAAAAGCACAATGACGATCAGATGAAGTGCGAGACCATGTTGTGTCAGGCTGAGCATAAGTTTAATAAGGAAACTGCGCGGTTAAGTAGCACCATTCAGACGCTGAAGAAAGATGTGGGCAGGTTGACCTCGCTACTGGCAGAGGAGAAAGAGAGGTTTTTAGAATACAGGATGAAGTTGGGCACACACAGGGCACACACGGAGAGAAGAAGTCAGTGTCTCAATCACGCACAGGATCAAAATCATGGAAGAAAAGAGATGTAGTCATCATCAATGCCAACAGCCTGTCAGATGAGGAAGCTCCGTAGAGCATGCCCTGAGGACGTCTGGACAAACTGGACAGCTGTCATTAAAAGATAAGCGATGAAGAGCACCCAGCTATCTAATCTCTACACAGAAAAGTGAACACCAGCAACCCCTCGTCAGCATCCACCACACCACTGAAGCGGTGAGGGACTGAACAGGAGAGGCATGTTTAATCAGAAACAGTACTTTAGCTGGACCAAGTCACACCTAGATGCGCTACACAAACCTTTTCACAACCTTTGTTGTTTGTTTTGGCTCTTACTGTCAGTTACTCCTATTAAATGGAAATATTTCTTAATTAAAGTTCCCGTCCATAAAAATCCATGTTGTTTTTACGTCCGGCTGTAAAGTTGACTCTGATTTGTCTTTATAGCTTTTTATTTCTCTGTTTATTGAAAGCCTTCAATAATTGTTTTGTATTTCCTGCATTGCTGTGTTAAAATGAGAGGTGAATCTTAATTGGCCCACAGAATTTTAACAGTCTATAATTCTTGACTGAAATCTTAATGAATTCTTTTTAAGTCTCCATCAAAACAAATGATATATTTATGATCGTGCACTTTCTATTGTACACGAGCGTATAGCAAACCCCTACACACGGTCTGCGTGGTGAGCACGGTCTTCTTCAGCTGTCCTCCCACCCAAACTCATCATCTTAATTGTCCCTTCTGTTGATGTAAAATCCAATAAAAGCTGGCTGACATTCTTAGCTGATTGTCCACATTCACGACAGCTCAAGGAGAGCTGATGTGCTGTGTTTTTTTTTTTTTTTGCGTATAGGTGTGTTGAGTGTGAGACAGGGATTGTTTATCACCTGAGGACATTGCAGTGACATTCATATAGCCTTAATATTGTAGGTTCTCACCCTCACTTATAATCTAATAAATTTAGTGTGCGCATAAACACACTCGTACTCGTATTTCTGTCTTTTTCAGGACTTTCTTAGGCATAATACTACCCTAAGAACCCCAACTAACCCCAACCCTAAGCACAAGCCAACTCCAACACCAACCTTTGAATCACGTCTTAACCCCAATCAGTCCTTTGAAGTAGTGAGGACCAGCCGAACGGGCCCTGCTCCACAAGCAGGTCCTCCCTTTGCTACTAGAGTATTTTGGTAGTCAATATGAAGCAATAACACACACACACACACACACACAGGCACACGCGCACACGCAGAGCTTCGGGCTGGCAGCACTTCATCATTATCTTGACTTGAAAAATGGCTTCCTTGGAGATACGGCGCAGCAGCAACAAAGAATGTCTCTGTTGCCCACCCTCCGTTTTTGGATGTGTAACCTTGCTGGTAGTGCACAGCAAATCTGTCTCCTCACATTTGTAAAAATATGTTCGGTTGCTCGCGGGGCATGAATTCTTCATCGCCCTGCAATGGGGAGGTACAAAGATGGGAACCGTCCCTCCTGGCTGCTCGCCACCGATGGCACTTTGAAGTAATAGTTCAATAAATTAGCTTGTAAATAACATTTTTTTAAAATTTTCTAGACCAAAGTTGACCTTGGCTCGCATACATAGCTATTTTCAAATTTTAGATGTAGCATTTTGTATTCCTGTAGCCTCAAAGGAAACATCCTAACCAAAGTTCTGGGCCAGTTCCCAACGTGCTGGGTGATTTTTAATTCATATGAAAAGTCATGAAGTGCTTTTTTGAGTATTTGCTTGATTCACGAGGCCTGTCTGATCTTGGAAATGTCAAGTCTCAGAAAGCAGTGTTTGCATCGTTTCCCCGTAAACCTTCAGATCAGGGGTCAGATTTATATTCAGACTTAAACATCTGTTTTCCCACTTCCCTTCTTCCCCCACTCATTCCATCTGATTAATGTATTCATTTCCATTAGTGGTGCCGGTAATTAAACACATCATGATTAAACATCAGAGAGGCAATCTAAGGTCTTGCAAAGAATAAATTATTTTTTAATAAATAAATGCAATTGCAAATAAGTCATTTCACTTGTGATTGAGTGACAGATGTAGAGTTCAGTTGGTGCACAGGACTTTCTGCATAAAAGTAACACCATTAGATTAAGTGCACACTTTACTTAAGTTGTGATAAGAATAATCTTACATTTATGAACACTTTTCCAATGCCATTAGGTTTTTTTTTTCAATTTAGAACAAGCCTTCTGTCTGCCTCAGCCCTCCTCTCGTCATTAATTATAGGCTCTGCACCACAGCAGGAGGTTAATACAGAAGAGGATGTGTTACCGAGAAGGCTGATGCCTGCAGCCACACACACACACACACACACACACACACACACACACACACACACACACACACACACACACACACACACACACACACACACACACACACAGTTGGGTTCCGCCTATCTTAATCTGCTTACAGAACTTCCCTTTAAATTGGCAGTAAAAGTTGAGTGTCCAACACATCTGAGCACGCTCTGATTTTCTTTTCTATTCCTAAAGACACCATCTTACCCCATTCAATCCAGAAGAAATGCTGTAGCGTGTGCGTTTACTTACAAGGACCGTAGGACTTTTCGCAGGTGGTCTCTTGTTCAGAGTAATTCTCTACCTGCCTGGCGGCTCTGACCAGGGTCGTAAGATCCAGCTTCTTGAAGATTGTTTTTGTTTTTCATGATATCACCATGTCAGATCGGATATTCACCTCCTGCTGTGTGTCCAGAAGAAGGCTCGTAGTTCCTCAGCCAATCACAGCATCCTGCCGTCATCACGGTCACCAAGACTCCCGCATGAGTCACAGGTCATCAGACACAAACGCCGCGTGATCCTTACAGTCGTGACTTTGTGCTTACACAATAGCTGGATGCTGAAGGGCCTCAATAATCTCTCTCCAAGACCTACAGGTGTCTCTTGTGATGTTCCTGACTCAGGCATCATGAAAGGAAGAGATGTTGTTGTTAAATCCCCCCCCCCCCCGAGCTTCATTATTCCATCTACTGTGAGGATGAAGAGGCAGCGTCCTGCCTGTCTTTGTGGACACAAATCTGTCACACCATTGGTCAGCATCAGGAACGCTTTGTTTCCTGTTGTCAGGGGCAGATGGGAAAGAATAGCTGAGTCAGGATAAGAAGTCATGGCTGCATGCCACGACGCCCACAGCTGTCTCCACAACGATGGTCGGCCATTTCCCGAACGGGTCACTGCCTGGTTGTTTTCGTCCTTGGGGCACTTAGCGTGTATTAAAGTGCAGAGACAGCATGAGGAGCAGCTAAATTTGCATTTTCCAACTTCTATATTCTTTGCAGGTGACAGAAATGTGTGAATTTCTCCGACTCATTCTAACTTGGATTTCCACCAAAAGCTCCGTGACTCATTCTCGCCTTTCTCCGATCTCTTGATGAAACATCCGTCGCTTTACTTGTTGAGTCTGCTTGCTCCATGACTGCTCAGAAATCAGTCAGATCATGACTTTGCGCCAGAGGTTGATCAGAATTCTCCACCCATGTCTGCCCATCAGAAGGCAGGACGGCCTCAGCAGAGCGACGCTCGCAATTTTAATGAGGCACACGTCTCCAAACAAGGCCCTGGAAGCCCTCAGTGGCCCTCTGTTCCAGCTGCCAGAGCGTCAGTGGTGCCCAGTTGTGTTTGTTCCACCAAGGGACTCTTTCCTTAAACTCAGCCCAGTTATTTAGAGGTAGATCAGTAAATTCAGGGCCAAACAGCCTCTGTTACCATCTGTTTGGAGACATAAACCGCCCCTCGTTTGGACCAGTTTGTAATCCTGGTTCTTTATGCGGCAAACATCTGCGCTACCAACATCCGCATTGTGCACGTGCATTCTCTATAGCAACGATGTTATTTTAAATAAGCAAATATATTGATGGACTTGTTGAGTTTCTTATGAGCTGGACTATTTATTTATCATTTGTCTATGGAGATTATTAGTTAGTTATCCTGGAAAAGAGGAAAAAATGAAATGTGGTTCAGTCCAACACCTCCAGATTAAAATCAATATCTTTATTGAGCACTTTTATTAGAAAAAAAAAAACAACTAGCGGAGCATTAATAATTTAGCACAGAGCAGTCTGGAAAGATCGGGTAAGCTGGGGGGGTTTAAGTCGTCCGCCCAAATCAAAAAAGCCGAGCATGTGACTGATCGGCTGATCGGGATTCGTGCAGCTTCGAGTTGTCTGAAAGAGCTACACGGGCTTCGCCTCATTTGGCTTTACTCCCTGTTTCTGAGCTTGAAACTGAATGCTGGGTAAACATCTCCAGATGGACATAATGTGAAAAAAACCCCACTCCACCGGAATGCTCACACAAAACAGACGCTGAACGTGACGCACCACAGCCGAATTCCTTGACAATGGTTAATTTATCTGTCATGCTCATGGCATATGCCTCAATTAGAAAGTAATTTTCCCCAAACGTCATTGTTCGGCTCTCTCCTTTATTTTCTAGCTTTTCAAAGTGGTCCAGCTCCAACAATGCTGCACATTAGGTGCATTATCGCTGCCTCCAGGGGCTTTTTGATCACAAAACACAGCATTCCAGTTTCCAGGAGAATGGAATAGGGAAATTTGGGCCGAGGGTTATGTATTGCATGCGGACGATGAGCCTTTTCGCTGAATGGCAGCTGATATGGAATGACTTTCTTTTGGAACTGCTGGAAATGACCATCAGAGCTGCGGGCCAGAACGCAGAGGTCACATGATCTCATTCTGGACTTAATGGGAAATCCAACACACTATCTGAGAAAACGGCCCCCATTTCAGATGGATTCTAACTATGAAATGTTCCAGAGCACTTTCCTAACGTGCACCAACTCGCCGTTCCTCAAAAAATAAAAATATAACTGTCAAATGTGGCTGTAATGTCAGTTCTGCTGATATGATGAAGTCGCAATGGGGAATTTCCTCATGTGTGACATTGCTGCTGCAGCCTGGTTCATGGTACGAAACCGGCTCCTTATCTTTTCCCAACCCAGCCAGGGAGCCAAACACGTCACTTGTGCATCTGTGTGTATTGTTTTTTCAAATGAGACGCCTCATTGGCTATTTATCCTCCATCATTCCCGTTAGAGCTGGCTTCAGCCGGTCTCATTCGCCGCTGCTGCGTTCAGAGGTATGAATGCCTGTCTCTGAGGAGCGCCGGCAGAACGGTCTGAAATGGAGAGGAGGCTATTGTTGAGGGGGGCATTAATGGGGTGTGTTCCTCTGTCACTCCTTGGATGAGCTCTCTAGCATCAGCCTAATGGCGTAGACACTCTTTTTGTCACACCTCAGCCTTGTTATCTATCGCCTCCCCCTCTTTCTGTCTCTGTTTCCTGCCCGTGTGTTCATCCTCTTCTGCCTCTATAGTGATTTGGCCTGTGTGCAGGGTTCATTATACTCTTCCTCGCTTCATTACAGCCTAAAGATGGGCTGTCATCAACCCTGGAGCCCCCCCACCCACCCACAGCAGCGTAGCGGGTGGGGCCACGGTGTCATGTGGCATGTTTGTCTGTCTGTTATCTGACCGGCAGAACGGAACTATTTAGGTTTTTCCCCCAAGACATGTTGGATTAAGACACAAATTCCAAGAAAATGAAGTCCAGGGAAGAGGAGGCTTCTATGAAACCTTGTGATGGTTTTGGCTGATGATGTCTGTCTGTCGGGTCGGGTAGACTTCCACTGGCTGTGTATTGGTGTCATGCCAAGGCCTCCTGTGGAGATAATCAGGCTCTATTCAGATGAGGATCAGGCACATTTGTTCATTGGGGTCCTCAGCACCTCTCCAACGACAGGCAGGCCCGCCCGGTGGGACGCCGTCACCGCTGTGGGTGATGCAGATGAAGTTTCTGATTAAATTACAGCTTTCATCAAGTGATTTTCTTTTTACATACTGCCTTTGATAATCAGGAGAAACTTATTCGCCAGCAGATCTGCTCTGTAACCAGCCACTGAGCGTAAATGAGGCTTGCAGTGAGATTTTCTTATAAAAGTTGCATGGGTGAAATATTAGCTTTTTACTTGCAGCAAGGGTTTTTTTTTTTTAGATTAATGGGCCAATATGGACAAATTAATATCACTTTGAAAAGATTTTGACAGCATTAGATAAACTTTTGAGCAGCATTTCTGTCGTCTCCTCCCATACTCGTTGTACCTCCACTGACCTCAAGGGGGCAGTGCTGTGACCTGATGGCTCAAGGTGTTGAATAGAAAATGTGAACTTTGGGTAAAAGTAATACAATAAATTTATTAAAAATATTTTGATTTTAAAGGCCAAAATCTGTTAGGAATATTTTATTAAACCTTACCCTGCATGTCTCTCACAGGAGGCTCTTCCCTCTCTCTCTCACTGTGGAATGGATGTGCAGACTCAGGTATTTAATAACATACTGACAAGCCTGGTATGTTCTTTACGTGTAGGTCTAGAGTCCATCTGTGGCAGAACAAGAAGGTTCCCATGTCATTATCCCCTCCACTGCACTAACATCTCCAATTAACAGCATTCAGACACTGATTACGCATTTTCAGGATGTTGCTCTTCCTCTGTGACCAATCGACTCACACTCTGCTGGGCTTGAACCTGCCAGCTAAAACTGAACGCCACACACACACACACACACACACACACACACACACACACACACACACACACACACACACACACACACACACACACACACGGTGAATGCATGCCTGCTTTGAGCACCGTCGTCGCTGGCTCCCTCCGCCTCTCTTTCAGCCAGCGGAAGAAAACTAAATGTGACTCGGGAATTGCTGCATAATCACGTCTCCAGGTGTAAAGGAATTTGCACCATGTTTTTTCCCCGGCTGCATATGGGGCATAATAAGTTAGCACTTGACCTTGAATTATAAACTGTCAGCCTTTCTCACCCGCTGTACTCTGGATTGCGACCTTCCTCAAGGTCAAGAAGTCCTCACCGGGATTCCTTGAGTGTAGGAGCCGCGCATTTGGCTGCCGCTCTGTCTCTGTCTGTCATTAATGCAACAGAACTTCCAGCATTCTTGTGTCCTAATGAAATCAAAAATGAAATCCACACACCAGATGAGGGATGGAACAGGAAATGTATCTGCAGCCAAAAAGCCTGGAACGCATCAAAGAGTGTTGGAATGAAAATATCAAAAGGAAAAACAAGCAGAAAAAATGGATGGAATGTTCTGATACCTGTCACGTGCATGCAACGTCCTGGTGTCAGCCTCGACGTGGTCCCGCCCACTGTGGATCCTGGATGAGTATTCAAACTCCTTCCTTAAGGGTCGGTGGCCCCCAAATTGCAAACACACACAGCCATGCTGGGGCCAGGGCGTCCACGTCTGTTAGCGGCCCACCGAAGGGTCGACTTCATCAGGTCAGAGGAGGAGACGGCGGCTGCAGAATCTGGGCCACTGCATGTGCATTCAGTCGAGTAACAATGGGATGGCACCAGGTGAGCAGCTGAGTTACCAAGCCAGGAAATTCAATTAGAGTCCAGGCCCGGCCTGCTTTCACTTTATTACGGAGAGGCTAACAAAGTCCTTCTGCTCGCCGTGATAAAGTCAAAGACTGCCGCCTTTTGTTGGTCCCGTCAGAGACTGTCTGACATGCCCTCAATCCTCTTTTGACCCAGTGGGGCTGAACTATAAAGCAGTCAATATTTTAGAGAGTTTTGCGTGGACTAATTTCTGCCTGGCTCTCCTACACCTGCCGCCAAATCACGTTAAGGGTCCTCTTGAACATTAACCACTGGACAAATCAGATTGCTGTTTCAGGAGCAGCACGAAGCTTAAATGGGCCTTTGAAGAGATTTGGACCCAGACTGACTTTTTAAAAGCTCATCAGCTGATGCACTTACCCTTGGCGTGCCCTTTCGACCCCTGCGCCTCAGACCAGACTCTGTTTACAGGAACACAGTGTCATCTGTTCTTCCTTTTAGCAGCACAACAAAACTCAATCAAATAAAGCAGCGCGGACTGAAGCGGGTCACGGCGGAGGTGTCCCCGTCTCCTCCGTGACGTGGCTATCTCCAGTGAAATGAGCTGGAAAAGCTGCTGTCATGAGGTGGGAAAGGAGAGACGCAGCAGGCGGGAAATGGATTGTAGCCAGAGCCAGATCTGACTTGTGATAACAGACGAGCTGCCCTTTGTGTGAGCGGACACACCGAGGCGTATTTAGCAGGGGTGTGTCGAGGTGAGGAGCGTGAACCGTGAAGGGCAAAGGTCACCTGCAGCCGGATATATTCAGCTGCTCATCAGCTTTTGCAATGAAACGAGATTGTGGCACGCTAACGGGGAAACAGCAGGTCTGAATATGGGCTGTGGGGAGATTTGCCAGTGAGTCAGTCGGAATTTACAGAAAACGGTAATTATGTTACTGGATTTTCATCAGTGCGACAGAATCAGAGAGGGATGGATAGTATGGATTCTGTATTCTTTAATTATTAACAGAGAGATTTCACGATTTTTGATCAACATTTGAATGAGGGTGTTGGATCTTTCTTGATTTATTAGAAAATACTAAATGTTTTATTTTATTTAGCGTAATTTATTTGTTTAACGTTGTGCCCCACACAGCCGTGAGAGTCCCCTCCTGCCATTATCGTCAGCGTTGTTGTTTTTTTGCAGTATTTATCTGTTGGTTTGGGGATTTTTCTGCTTTGCTCTGTGTTCTGGTTGCTGTCTTTCAGACTGATTAGTGGTTTTGAGCAGCAGTCAGGCCTTTGGCTGTGAGTTTGAATGAGATCAATACATTATTGATTGGATCTGCTCTTCCTGGTGCTTCTGCTTTTGAGTCTTAGCTTCTAGCACACCTGACAATAGCGAGGGCAATTCATTGTGCTAATCACGCACAATTTCTGTTTGAAACAGCCGTGAAACTTTTTGATACCGACAAGTCAACCGCAAACACATTTCGGGGAATTTATGCTCAAATATACATCTCATAATAATTTCCATTTAGAGTTGGAACCCTTCAAGTGTTCGAACTGTGTATGTAGTAAAGTTCTTTTAATTGTTGGCATTGTACAGGCTCCAAAACCTCAACTTGACGCCTCACCGTCATTATCAGGAGGGAGCATCAGCGTAACGGCTCTAATGACGCAAAGGTCAGGCCATTTTCAAGGATTGATTTAAGGATTTGAGTTTGTACTCAACTGTCTAAACGGTGGCGGAGGTCAGAGCCAGGGGCCACAGCAAACAAATGTATCTGTCACCTCGCGCTCTCACCCGTGCACTTCTGCACTCGCAAACACTTAAAGGTAGAAAAACACACCCCAGGTCATCTCACACCTCGGTGTCCTTTCAGCTGGGAGCCGCGTGTGTCCCCACAGGGCTGGAAACTGTTACACTGAGGACAAAACCAGGCTTCGTTTGACAACATTCAAGAGGATTCATCACGTTCTTGTATGTGAGGAATAATCGTTAATGCATCTCAGTCAGTGCTGAAGCCTTAAGCCGCCCCTGATATCTTCAGGATGGGTGCATGTTTTCGTCTTTGGTTCTAATTTCGCATGGTCGACGCCCCTGCGGAGATCCGAGGACAGTAACCACATTAGCGAATTCCATCAGCTAAAACATGATCCTGCTGTCTCAGAAGAAGACTTGCTCCTCACCTTCAGCATAATTACCCAGGCAATTATGTTAATGCAGAGGTTCTTTATGGCGCTTGTTTGTCCATAACCAATTTTGCCATGCTAATGTGGAGGAAGGTTTCACCATTTAAGATATACTGCAGAGATAAATCAACCCTTTTTTTTTTTTTAGGAAGCATCGGAACATATTTTCTAACCCGGCGCAAACATCAGCAAATAGCTGTTCTTGTCCTCTGTACCTGTTGAAGCCTCTAAAAGATACAGAAGACGAGCTGCACAATGCGTCTCCCTCCGGTAGATCTGTATTTGCCTCTGGCCTCTGCTCCTCCCAGCTGGTCACATCTGTAGGAACCAGCAGAACGAGCACAGTGTGTGCAGCTCTGATGAGCGGCTGTTGCCTGGCAACCTTAAAACTCCGGGTGATTGGGGACGAGGAGCTGTTTGACGAACGGGTAAGGTTAAATGAAGCGGTGGCGGGTCTGAGGTGAAAGGGCTGCATTCAGCGGAGGTTAAGCAACTTCTGCGTCTGGAGCTGCTGTCAGCATCACGCCGCGATGGGGACGGGGTGAGCGGGTCACCGCCGCTAATACGGCGCTGACGCACATCACCGTGCACGCTCCCATCTCACCGTCCAAGGCTCTAAACGTACCGAATCCCAGCAAGTGGCGGTAAACTTCGACGCTACGGGCGCTGCGAAGGTGTCATGTCTGTCACATTTGGGTGTCGCCAAGTTTAATTGTTTAACGAGTTGGGAGCAGAAACGGGCCCGTCCTGTTTTTGCGGTAATGTTTGATAAACTGTGCCATGGTGACGCTGTCATAGCCAAGGGCAAGGCATCATAATTGCTGCCAGTGATTCAATTATGATCCAATTCTCTCAGCTCCACAGGGGGCGGAAGGTGCAACGGGGCATTAGAAAGGGATAATTTACCTCACCGTCGGGAGATGCTCCTTTATTTCACCAGTGTAAAATCATTTCGTATGTGCAGAAACGTGCTGCAAACATCCCAAACACACTCGTGCAGCTGCAGCCTCTTGCAAAGCTAATGGCACGCGTGTTCTCCCTCTTCCCTCTTCTGTCGGCTGTCTCATTGGGTCAAGGCTCCATTAACTCTGCAACTCTCAGAGGCAAACTGGCTTCACGCTACATTAGCAATATGGCCTTATGGATTTCACATTAAATGACTTTTCTTTAGCAAATCTCAAAGCTAATAAATACTGGAGCTGAGCAGTCTTTGTGTACACGTGAACATGGACCAGATTCTTGAGAAATGACACTTTGGGACGATGTGAATGTTTGCTTGCGTCCTGTCTCCGCTTCGAGAGCGATGGAGTCTGTGTCAACAGTAATCACGCCGTGTGGCGGCTGTGCCTGAAGCTTTGGCTCGGATCAGCCATCCACGGCCAGCTTGCGGTCAGATCAGCGCGTGTGCAGGTGGACGGCATGGCAGACTTATTCTATCAGCAAAGAACCGAGGTGGAGTGGAACACCACGCGGTTCTGATGGCGTGATTAAAAAGCCTCCCTCACCAAATGCTCACTTCTACCCGCCGAGTGCGACAGCGGATCCTTCCTCTCCTTTCCTGCGTCATCTGCTGTAAACCTACGCAGATAAAAACCCGCACAAGCACCTTACGTGTGTTGTGAATCTTTTTCGCCTCTGTTGTAGCAGCAAACGTAGCCTCTGCGCTGAGATGCCAGAAGACATTAGGACCTGATGAGCTGGGGAGAGAGCCTTCCGGAAACGCCGCGCAGCGCTTCGGATTGTTCGGGGGGGAAATGATGTGTTGACTTTAAAGTTCACTGTTCATTTAAACTGCAATTTAAGTCCTGGTTTAATGCCAACTCCCTGTTTGATGAGAATACTCGTTGTTGGCCCGTAGAGAATTTGTGTAACTGCCATTTTACAGTCATAAACCGTCACGCAGGAACATAATGGGGATTTATGGCAGCCCTTCTTTATTTACTAAATCACTAATGTTGTAATTTGCCACTGTGCTTTTAGTATCATTAAAAAATCAATAGGAATCGTGGATCCACGGGGACGCACTGTTATGTTGCTCATTTTCAACTGTTTCAAAGCTCCGTCTCCTGAACGCAGCTTTTAAAAAAATCATTTTTGTAGCAGAACCACTCAGACTACATCAGTTAATCATAATGGTGCACAGTGGGATCATCGAAATCACAACTCCACTCACATCTGATTTTTTTTTTTTTTTTTAATCCCTTCTGTCTTATAATGGCCACATTTGTCACAAAAAAACACCAGAACAATGTCATAGCAGCATGTTTGCTCTCTGCAGAACAAAGAAAACTGAAGGTAAAAGCTTAAAAACACAGAAGCAGGGATGCACTTTGATGGCTGTCGGCAAATATTATGCTGGAGCCTTCCTGCCATCAGCCATGTTTGGTGCACAGCAGGGGGCACATGGTGGAGCAGCCCGTACAAAAATAGTTGCATTACTAAGGATCTTAGTGAGTTTGGCTGGTCATGGTTCCCTGGGGAGAGAAACATGATGTGCTTTTTTACTCCCTCAAACTCTCTCTCTCTCTCTCACTCTCACACACACACATACACAGACACACACACCCAAAGGCTGCACTGTGAAGGAGGCAAAAAAGAGAGAAGATGCAGCACAACTCATGGCAGCACAACACACACACGGACGTATCGTAGCATAAATATTGTGAAGCAAATCATAGACAAGAAAACCTCCTGATCAACGGTTCGATCTTGTTCTTCTTTGTTCATGCTTACATAGCGATCATGCTAGCTCCTAGCATCCGTGTCGAGATGTGCCAAAAAGACTGTGAGGACAAAAATACGATTACAATGTTGATCTACACATCCAAACATAACATCAGGAAAATAAAATCCCTGTCACATTTTCATCGATGATCAACATTTTCAGTCTTGTTTCGATCCGTAAGATGTTGCTTTGTTTGTTTGCGTTGGCAGAACCGGTTCGTTTTTCGCACCTTTATTATCTGTCTGGCGCTGACGCAGGCCTGGCTGCATTTGTGGTTAAAGTTGCAGCTGCTCGTCGTGCGTTCTCTGAAGGCTACAGTGTGAAATGTTTCAGGAATATCTGAGGGAGGGCAGATGAGAGACGTTAGTCAGTCCACAGGCAAGACGTGTATTTTTAATACCATTTTTATAGATAATGAGAGCCCAGCACTGCTACAGGACACGTTTTCTGGTGTTTCCATTGCTGAATAATTCATGATTAAGAAATGACTGTTTGAATTCATCTATTTTGAATTTTGAGCAGAGCTAACTGTGATTCCAGGAGCAGTGCTGGAAAAGCTGCTGTTTTGGGGATTCCCACTCAGCTGAAGCAGCGGAATGGAAAAACAAAACTACAGCTGTGCATGAATTACCATCAGCACTTCTTTTACAGTAAAACGTCTGGATGAAAAGGGCCGAAGACGGAAAGAGCTGAGCGTCTCTGCCAGTGCTGGTGATTCCTCAGGATTCTCCTGTCACCCGCTCCATGTGGAAATGTCCTCAGACTAATTAAATGGAGCGATGATGGTATTTCCAATCTTTCTTCCCCCGACACGTTTGATGTCTGGATGTGTCACGAGGTATTGCCCTGTGTGAAAGGTCAGGCAGGATTAAGGTATCATGGTGCTTGTGCGCTGCTTCATGGACAGCCAGGCAGGCAGAAGACCTAAATCCCTGTCTGGAACAGAGCAGGACTCAGGCTGCTGCTAAGCTCTCATCAGTGCCATCTTCTGCCTCGGCTCACTCCCCCTCTCACAGATGGATTGGTGGACGTAATTGCTTTGTACGTTATCTTTTTTGCTCTTCTTCCCTCTGAGGTGGGAGAAGCCTACCTGCCCAAACAGGCTGAGCAGAGCATCGGAGAGCTCCGTCCTTTCCGTCTCCTGCCCCGAAGCAAATGTCAGATTAGCTGAACTCGGACTTTATTTGTTGCTTCAATCCAAATGCACGCGTGAACGTCCAACGCTCTATATGAGGCCGCATGCTAACCGCACGTGCGGCAGGAATCCTATCCAGCATGCACGCATTTTTGGGCTTTCTTTCACGCGGGGAAGCAATTTTCCGATTGTCTCCATAAGTGAGAAAGTCAGTGGTCTGCACAAGCGTGAAGGAGAAACAAATCCAAGGTCCTTTGTTAGTATGCAAAACAGTGCATCACGTTTTTCCAGCATGTCTGATTCCCAAATTGGGAAGAAATGACAAATATGCAGGAGATTACTCTATTAACCAATTTGGTTCTGGTTAATAGGGAATCCTTTGATTTAGTCCCAGTGCCCCGAACACGCATGAGGAACGACTGAGATGCATGGCGGTGGGGGGGTGGGCGGTGGGGTCTGTACCCCACTGCCCACTTCACCGTAATAAGAGATCATCCCCGGAGAGTGGAAATGTTACTAATTAAGACTAAATGCTTCATCGGGAGCAGAGGCAGAGTCGGCGGCAGCAGGAAAATAAATAGCCGACGTTTTTGCGAGATTCACATTTTGATAAATATCTTATTAAAAAAGCTCCAGCTATTTAATGAAGGTGCACCGCCTCATAAGAGGATTCCACTTTTTTTGTGTGCACAGCCGATAAACAGCCTGAAAGTCGGCGTCTTTGCTCTGGATTTTCTCCGCCTCGCAGTAAAGCAGGTGGGTACAGTCTTTGTACCCACACCGAACCGTATGGGTAGAAAGCATATAATCGTTTTCATGTCATCGGTTTTTATCTTCTTTGACGGCTCCATTGTGGCGCTGAAGTGTTGAAAGATGGACCATCTGTGTCTGTCCTCTCTCTGTAGTACCTCACGCCGCGCCTCCATGCTAATGCAATCTACGGCCGCAATATCACAGCATATGCACTAAATGCCTCCGAGCAAGGGTAAAATAATATAAATATATATATATGAATGTTGTCTAAGGCGTCTCACAATTGCTGCCTCCCCTGTGAGCCCGTCGTTGTGGAAATGAATAGCTGTTTTAATTAGCCGTTTGCGTTGATGACTCCTGAAGAGCCGCTGAGGCAGCCCCGATGAGGGATGCGCACGTCCGGACCACAGATCAGGCGCATCCTGCTCGGCTGAGCTTGCGTTCCCCGTAGAGGAGGCAGAAAACCAAGCTGCAGTTATGAGACCTCTTCAGAATTCAGCCGCTGAGATCGCAGCTCTCCACCTCGCCGCCGCCGCCGCGCTAAAGTGCGACGTCGTTAGCTAAAAATTGAATTGCGCAATCTCGCTCCCTCTTCTGGTAACTTCCAGTTTGGACGGTGAAAGCTGGCAGATTATCCTCCCTACTGGTACTTCTGGGGCTGCTGAAGCTCCAGCAGTCGGCCATTGCTGCCTGGCAGAGGCTCCCGGATGAGCTCTTCCAGTCTGACAGGTGCATTGTGGGAAGCATGGACTCCCATCCGGTTGGAAATTGTTCAGGGGTGCAGAGTGGACCACAGGCACCTTCAGCGATCTGGGCCATCATGATGACGTCCCACTGTCAGGTGTCTTTGACAAACAGTTGTGATTCTGCTTTGATATGGTTAACAGACGGCTTTGATGTGGCTAGACTTCTGTGTGCAGCCCCCCCTCTCCTTTTCTTGACAGCAAATACTGCGTCCCTTAACCAGCTAAATTCTGTGATATTCCTGAAATGATATGAAGGCAAACATTCCCTTTAGTAAATACGGCTTCACTTTGTTACAGAACATAATTGGCATCGTTAGACTGGCAGGTAGGTTTTCATTTCATAGTTTCCTGGTATTTGTTTTTCCTCCCAGTCCGGCTGAATGCTTACATGCTTCAGAGAAGAGAGGGAATTGGAGTTTCAGTGGAGTTGACAGGTTACCACGTTCCCTTGTGATGCCTTCAAATGTGGCTGCAGGGATGAAGAATTAAACGCATCACCAGAGGCCTCTTTCAAACCTTTGGGCTTAATATGAAATCACCGCGTGTGAGCACTTTGATCAGCAAACGGTCAGGCGGCAGCCCGCAGCCCACCATCTGTCCACGCCGCCACTGGGAACCCGATATTCAGGGCTCTGCGCCGCCTGATTACTGCTGGATTTTCTCACTAAACTGATCTTCATATAAATAAGCCGTAAATTACATTGCTGTATCTCCCGTCACACATGCCCCACAGCTTCAGGCACCTTTTTTTTTTGTGCGTGCAGCCAGCCTCCCCTGCCAAAGATAAACAGCAGGTAGTGCACATCACGCCATCAGAATTCCAGCCCCTCCCCCTCTCCTGGACGAGCACCCGGCGACATCAGAACGCCAGAACCGGCTAACTTTAAGCCGCAGTTGGGTTCCGGTAAAGGATTTAAAGTTCCAGCTGAGGGCAAAGTGTAGAGTTGAGGCGTTTTAAAGAAGAACCCGACCCCACCCTCGGTGGAGGTCCAGCCGTGAAGGAGGGGGCAGAGATGAATCTCCGGGAGCGTAACAACCAAGCCTCACCTAGCGAAATGGCTAAATCCATCATTTCCCGCTGCCGAAACCTCCACCTGACAGTTCTGGGCCCAATGGCTTTTCCAATATCACTTGAGTTGCGTTCCAATCAAACTAATATAAACATGGCTGCTACAAACAGGCCTGTGAGTAATGAAGAGAAAAGTCTTTATTTGATCACCGGCGCCAGCTGGAAAAGGCTCGACTAAGATTCATTTGAGAGGCAGCTGCGTCGGAATTCCAATATGGACACCCTCCAGCTATTGACCCGCTCTTTAAGAGCACATTGTGCTTTTAGTGCACTTACACTGGTTGTTCTGCATCTCCTTCCTCCTGGCAGTTTTGCAATACTTTTGATGGCAGAGACCCCCACACCCCCCCACCCCACCCCAACATTATTGATGCATCAGAGAATGCGGATAGCCTACTTTTTGTCGTAAGCCTCAAAGGGGACAAATATTGTATAACAATTTAAACACATTTTACTTCAATTTCAGCCTCTGATTTTTTTTTTTTTTTAAGAAAAATAAAGCTGACGCTTGTTTTGTCGTCCACAGGTTAGAATGAAACCAGTCTGCAGTCTGTTTGAGACTTCCCTTTATAATGGTGCTACCTCGAAAAGCCTTACTGGTGCAGTAAACCTGCCATTTAAGGAATAAAACATTATAGCCTGTATATTTAAATACTGAATGTGGAGAGAGAGGGAGAGAGAGAGAGAGAGAGAGAGAGAGAGAGAGAGAGAGAGAGAGAGAGAGAGAGAGAGAGAGAGAGAGAGAGAGAGAGAGAGAGAGAGAGAGAGCTACACGGAGAGAGGAGCTGTTTCCATGTCGGCCTATAGATGGCAGTGTTCTAACAGAAACAGAGTCAGTGGGGGGCAGTCGGTAAGTTCAGTGTGAGCCGAGCAGACAAAACTCTGAAGGTAAGAACATTTTCTCTTCACTTATTTAGATTTCCCCCCCAGCATTTTCAGGCATTTCCGTTCTTTTGAGGCAAAAACGGTGATATAGAATGAAAGTTCATATCAAGCTGTCATCGCGCAGACTTGTTGGGAGGATGGGAGACATTTGTGTGTGTTTGCGGCGGTGAAGGAGGCGCAATCATCTCCTCACGCAGCGTCTTCATCTGACATTTGGTTCCTTGACACTTTAATTTCGTGTCTTCATGAAGGAGTTGCTGGTTTTGTTCGGGTGGAAACAGTTAACCGAGTACAGAGGAGTGTGAGGGGGCTGGGTTTCGACGCGCAGCGTGCCAGCGGCGGCGTGCACACGCTACTGTACACTGATGGAGCCGCTAATGTGTGTCAGACCGGTGGAGCCCTGACAGACGCACGCTGCAGCTCTGACCTGACGCTGCCAAACCACCCGGCGGACGATGGCAAAGCTGCCCCCCGCCTGAGCAGAACCGCCGCCGCCGGAGCACCGACTGAAGGAATGCGCCGGACCGGCGCCGCGCAGCAGCGTCAGGAGGTTAATTCAGATGTTGAACGCGTCGCCGCCAAGTTTACGCACTGAATTTGCAATTGCTCGCCGTGATGACGCCGGTGAATGAATGAACGCGCTCCGCACGCGTTAAAGGGGGTCGACAGAACCAGCCGGCGCGCGTTTACTGACGCCTCCGCCGAGGAAGACGGAGGCTTTCCCACCCGAGAGCGTTTGGAAATTTTGGATGAGTGCAGCGCATCACCGAGGGCAGCAGCCGCGCTGGTGGAGCCGCAGAATGAGGAGGTGAGTGAGGAACCCGCGCCCCGGCTCACGCCTCGGCGTGTGCAAATGCTGCCTTAGGTGGCCCAGCAGCGACGGACGCACCGCGGCCGGAAAGCTGCCCGACGCCCCCGGACGGAGCGTTTCTGGCGCTGCGGACATCGTTTGGTTTTCGCGTCTCCTGCGGTTCACTGCGGATTCTCCACCGGCCGTAATCCGGACGGCTCAGAGATTACGCCCGTTAAATACAAAGGCTGGGACAGCTGTGGCGGCTCGCTCCACCTGTGTCTGGCAGCGCGCTCAGGTGGTGCTCGTTTGTTTGCGTTGGAGCCGTTCAAGCCTTCGTTTCTGAACCCGAAGCTGCCTCCAGCGCCTGAATACAAACTCATCATCGGCTCCAGTCACTGTTTTTGCCTGTGGACGGGCCGGTTTGTGTTAGCTTAAGAGCCTCCGGATGTTGGGATTATTTGAGCAGAGTTATTGTTGGAGTCATTGTGATGCGTGGAGCTGAGTGGAGGTGCACGCCCGAGGCTCTCCTAAATATTCATACTGTAGTATTTCACACCAAAAAAAAAAAAAAAGAAAAAAGAAAAAGACTGCAGACTCAAACCTGAACGTCACTGCAACAAGTGAACCTATAGAAGTCTGAGCTGAATCTGTAGGCACACAGGTCCACATCTGCCTGTTCACAAGTGGTCAAAACCAGCAGCAGCGCGCGCGCGCACACACACACACACACACACACACACACACACACACACACAGACACAGAGAATGAATCTGTCACAGATCTCCTCTGTCCATTTCATCAGATGCAAATAACAGATCTTCATTCTCCGTCATCCCACCAGCACTCGGGTAACAATGGCTCTGGAGGTAAAAACACGTTTCAAGTAGAACATTGACGCACATTTGCATGAAAATAACTTACATCTGCCACGGCTGATGGGTTGCATATTAATCTCCGCCTCTGCAATCAAAACCTGCTCGTTCCCGGTGAAATTACACTGGCCGCGCGTCTGAGGCGTGACCCCGCTCACGTTATTATTTCAATATCAATCTCAAAGTGAAACAGGAGTTTGACACTGAAAGCAGTCGTAAGGGTGCAAATTGCAGCCTTTGGAAGAACAAACCAGCACTCTGGATTGGTTTGATTATCACATCCTGATTATACTCACCTAATTAACTCCAGTCGAATGAAAAAAGGGCCAGAGCAGATAGTGTGGAGCCGCGCTGAGCAATCAGCTCCATTGAAGGAGAGCTGCTAAATGACTCCTTTAGACGGTTGTTAGCTGCTTTGGTCCAGTTTATGCATTATTTATGAATACAGTCATTTTATAGGATTACTTCAGCCGGCCCTTTTCAGCCATTTTAAAAATGTTCTGGCACCATCTTTAGCCCATTGTGGTTTTAGCAAAGCTTGTCTTTAGTCTCCATTTAAACATGAAAGCAACACATTTCGGTTGGTTTGTTCTGTCTTGTAATAGAGGAGAGGGTGAGAGGAGTGATCGGTGGATCACTTTCACGCGGAGCCTGATCGGGGCCCCAGCGCCACACATTCAGCCGGTCAGTGAGGCTAACCTGGCGGAGCCGCAAACAACTCCCCTCTGCTCTGGACTGGGATGTTCCGCTGCTGGTGTCTCCGCGTCCCACCTCTCTCTGGAGGCTGCGCTGCTTCTGGTGGAGTTTGTGGGGGCAGTGTTGGATCTTTTCGAACCTGCCTTTGGAAAGATTTAAGTCCGTTCGGAAGGAAAAGATAGAGGCAAAATAAATCCATCATTCTTGTTTTAGTTGCTATAGTTGGATGTGTCTCAAAGATGCTAATAAGGAATCGCATAAATCTGTCACTTTTGCCGCGTCAGCAACTCCGGCGACAAACTCTGATTGGCACGCACGGCTCGACAACGCCCCCTGTTGATGAAAAGCTGAGAGGACGAGTTAATTATCAGGCTGACGTGCGAGTACACAGCCTGCTTCCCTCTTCTGTCGTCTGCTTATCCCGCTCAACATCTATAAGGAGAATTTTAGAACTGCGACGTTTTGTTGGTGACGAGCGGTTTCTGTGTGCTGCGTTTCCACCCGCGCTCACGCTGCACGCCACTCTCTCCTCTCTGGATTCTCCCTCAAGGCAGCCAGACTCAGCAGAGTTTAGCTTGAGAGATTTTGACAAGTCGCTACGCATGCAAGCAGAATCCTTGACCCATTTCTTAATGAATGAATCCTGCAAATGGGCTGAGCGGCTGTGTATTCTCCGGATCCCCCCACTCTCCCCAGCAGCTCCCCAACATCTTTACTGTCTGGCTCTCACACGCACACAGAAACACACTCACACTTGAGCAGATCGTGCTGCTTTTGTGTGTGTGGGCCTATCTCCTTGCAATCTGCTGGAGTGTACAAACAGAGCGCGAGTGTTTGTTTTAATGAAATTGTGCTCCCTCACTGTGGGCTGTTTATCTGAATTTCTCCACTGTCCAGCTGTCACAACAGAGATCTCCATCTCCGTGACCCCCACACGCTCCGGTCCCTCAGCCTCGTTATGTGCACGCTTGCACCCCCGAATGTGGGTTCGTGGAGTTGGAGTCGGAGCGGAGGCTGACGTGAGTGAGATCTGGATGGGGGCTGACATTGATCAAGTGGAGTGCAGCCAGGGAGAACATTTAGTCTGAGCTGGGGCTGGAGAACAGAGCTCGCTGCTTCTCTTCATCTGCGCAGGAACATCTTTATCTACTTTGCAACCCATGTAAACATTAGCTTCTCCTGACGGCGCTAACGTCCCTCCTGCCTGGCTGTAGATTATCCTATAGGGACCAATCTATACTGATTATTCAACAGTACAGAGGCTCTGGTAGATGATATGTAAATGATAACGGCACTGATACCATCAGACTAGTCTCGGCTCAGAGCGCTTCTGCTCCGGCATGCTTTCAGCTTGTTAGACGTGTTAGCTGCTAACAGCGTCTGCAGATTCTGGCTATTTCTGATTTGCCGCTGTGACATGTGACCCACGATGGGAGCGCCCCAGGCCCAGATTGATTTAAGGGTCGTGTTTAAGGGGCACTGAGAGACTTGTGGAGAGAAGACAGTCAAGTAGAGCTGGTTATGTTACTCCGGCCAGCAAACAATGCGCAAGTATTGACTCGAAACGTCTGCAGTCGTGGTATTTTGGGGAAACAGCGCTGGACACCACTTTATAAACCAGACATGCTTCTACAGCCATTTCCATCATTTCCAGTGGCTGTGCATGTGTAGCCTTCAGTGACTTATTGAATCGTTGAAACCATTTAAAATTGATGACTGCAGGCCACTACATTGTTAAGAGGGAGGCCGCCCAGTATGAGCAACACATAGCACAGAGTGCAAAAATCAATGCTGTTCCTTTGCATATCACACAGGGAGGAATTCGGTGAGTGCTCTCCTGCAGCAGCATTTTCACGGCCTTTCATTCCATACCAGCTCTGTCTCCTCGTTTCTGTCAGGACGCTGGTTGCTTCTTCCAAAAAGATTCTTTCTTTGGTATGTGTGTCTCCCCAGTCAGGCCCACTGAAGGACCATCAGGGAACTGCTAACAGTGGTTCTTCTGCCAGATGCAACGTAGCAAATCCAGATCCTACGCTTTCTTTTGATGGCACCAAGTTAGCAGTGAACCCCAGCATGCACCGTGCCGTCCCAAAGGCTTGCCAGCTTGCTGAAACAAAGCCTTTTGTAGGGCTGCTAAATCCAACAGATGGAGAAGTGGACAGTAAATGAAAGTAGGGGGACAGGGGAATAAAGGAATTTAGCGGAGCATGTTTGTGGACGGGCATTAAGGCTAGTCCTACGGGAAGGCTAACACCCTCACAATGCCGCACTGGCACAACTTAACTGTTCTCTTGTTGACATGCTACAAGAAAGGCTTTGGGCCCCCACATGACTGGAGAAGGAAGTCCGCTCACAAGGGTTCTCCTGGGCCTGGGAAGCCTTTATTAAGATGTTAATGGAACTGCCTTCATGACACATTTTCATGGCACAGGATCTCTCGCCTTTGCCGTTCTTTTCTGCTTCAGCCTGTCTGCAACAATCACACAACCGCCTGCTTACGCATTCAGCCTGGATCTCCCCGTTCGCCTGCCCGGGCGCGCTCGCGCTTTATCTGATCGCTGCTCTCATAAGGTATCCTATATGTTGCCACGTGTAACAAAATTACCCGATGTTGGTGATAAGGGTGTCAGGTCCGGCGGAGAGGCTGGCGAAATGCAAAGTCTGGCTGTTTGTTTGACTTCCAACCTGCGTGGGCATCGGTGGCGGCCTGTCATGCTTTCACTGCCGTTTTCCTCCGTCACTGTAACAGGAACCACAGCCACAAAAGAGCTGAAGCTGTAGATCCAACTGCCTTGACTTCATCTGTATGGAAGCCTCAGAGAGCATTGTCCCAGCCTTTTTTTTTTTTTTTTTTTTTCTTTTCAAAGCCATTTAAATATAAATCATTTTAGCTTGGCACCATCCATAATCAATTAGCTGGTGTCAGGGCGGAGTATGCCTTTTTGTTTGTCGGAGACAATAAGTGAGCAACAAAAAAGGAGGGAGAGAAAGTGGGAGGGGGGGGTTGTGTTTGACGCCAAGGGGCAGATGTCAGGAGCAGATGACGGCGTTTGTGTGTGTAATTTGTGCTTGACTGCACACGTTTGTGTGTCCATTTTAATTTATTTTTGTTTGCCTGTGTGGCACATGTGCCATTCTCTGCGAGGACGAGGAATCAGCATTTCCCTGCTTGTGTGTGTGTGTGTGTGTGTGTGTGTGTGTGTGTGTGACTGGCAGATGAGGCACCAAGTTGGGCAGCGAGGGCAACACCATGCTGCGCTGCCCATACCGCCCCCTGGTGCCGAGGATGCCCCTGCCTGTCGCTGTCGCCATGGTTACGGCAGGAAAAGGGGTGCACCTATTGGTCCGCTCGTGTGCAATGGAGAAGCAATGCCGACAGCAAAGTTGTCACTCAACATTAGAAGTCGGAGCACTTTCCCCTCTGAAGGCAGCGTTCCAGCCATCGTCCCTCTCGTGCATTTCAAAACAGCACCTCTTTTTCCTCTTAGCGACTGACTCGTGTTAATATCTGCCCAAGAACTGCAGAATCCAGCCGGTGGATGCGTTTCCCTTAGCTCGGTTCTCTGGCTGAAGCTACCGTACAGCTGAGGGCGACCCAGCGCTCACATATTCCAGCTGGGTGCACCAGGGTTCAGCGACATGTAGGTACCTGCACCTTCACTGTCGTCATTGTTACTATTTTGCAGCCGAGCGTGACCTTATCTGCCTGGATACTTGACTCACCCTCCTGAACTCAAAACAAGAGGATAGAAATGTGGAAATGAGCAGCCCGTCCCAACAAGACAGCTAAAAACACTGAAAACGGCTTCATCTTTGTGTAGTTTGAACTGTGCTTTTAAGATAAATCCTGGTTCAGTGGGTTGTGGAGGTACTGGGAAGGAAGGATTTTAGATGAATAATGAAAAAAAGTTTGGTCTGCTGTTGCTGCCAGTCCTCAACCAGACTCTTTACTTTGGCCCAGGGTGGTTTACAGTGGACAGGCCAGGGGAAATGACTTCCCCCGTCGGATAACAGTTCTGTTTATGCATGAATACAGGGTCTGATCAGCACACTGGAGCCAGTGAGGGAAAAGGATGAAAGGTACTTTCAGAAAGGAGCCAGCTTGTCATCAAGCCCACACACGGTCTGAGTGCGTGCGCGCTAGCTGGCAGTGGACGGCGGAGACTTCACGCATCTAATTGCTAATTGTGTGTGTAGTATCAGCGATTGTAGCTCTGCAGCATCAACGGGGCAGCTGTGTGTTCCTGTGCAGGAGTAAGAAACGGGGGGGACTTTCCCCACGCTGCTGTGAGCCCTGCGTATCCTATAATATCAGCAAATGGCCCCTGTGAATCATTCAGCCTAGCATTTGCCCCTGCCAGCCAAGCATTATCAAAATAAAGCCATCGGGAGGGAAGTGGGATATTGTTGTTTCGTTACTTTTACTTCCTAGTCCTCCGCGCTATCAAAAGGAAACAGGGAGCGTTGTTGGCGGGACCGTGGGAGATCGCCCAGACTCTGTTCTGTCTCTCACAACCAGTGAAATGTCAAACACGACAGCATCCTCATGTACGTTGCATCAGACACGCGGGAAAGATCATCAGTTGTAGCTGCTGCCTCCTAATGGGAAGAAGGTCAGCGTATCTTCAGAAATGAGCTGGAGTACAAGCCTGAACGAGGCCGTTTCCCTGGTGTTTGCAGGGGAATGGAGGAGCGGATCTTAGACTTCGGGCTTTTGCAGCAGAGCACTTGAAATTCATGTGGTGCCCATGAAGAAAGAGATTAAATGACTGCTGCAAACACTTCACCTGCCAAGAAAAAGGCTTGAAGAAGGCAGGCAAGTGGGGGGAGAGGGTGGGAAGGCAGGGCACTGGGCAGGTTTCTACATGAAAGTGATGATTAAGCATCCTTTCCCGGTTTAATCTGCAACAGTTAGGGATTTGCACTTTGCTAACGTTGTTTACCGGCTGATCCGCACAGGCGGATGTTTCACACGTTACTGCGATTAGGGCACACCTACTTCCTCACACATCGTCAAGAGAAAACACAAGCAAAGCTGGGATTTATTAAGGTTCTGTTCTTCTTTGAAGAAGGCATCTCTTTGCTTGTAGCTACAATGTTTACCAGTAAGCGCCGTGCACAAGCCTCATTGCCTCTGCCGCCGCGAGCCCAACCCCACACGCTGCACGGTGTGTTTAACCTGACAGGGGTGAAGAGGTCAACTGGGATTTGCATTTTACTACAAAGCATGCATGATGTTTTAGGGTGTTCAACACAGTGTTGGAGGAAAAATAATTTGGTTATTCAGGGTTGAGACGTTCTGAAAGAGCGCTTTTTAGGCGTCCTGTCTCTGCAGAGCACGTTTGATCAGCGTGATTAAGCATTTGTTAAGTCCTTTCTGTCTGAACAGCAACAGGATTCCTCTTCTTATTCTTGATTTTCTTTTTTTAATTAGTGATTAATGAGCAGGGAGCATTAGCCTCCACTCATCCGTCCTCCTCCCTTTCTTCAGCTTCCTCTCCATTCTCATGTTTATCTGATGGGAGTGAAAGCAGTGTGAGCCGGCTGCAGGGAGGCTGGCTCAGATGTGGGCATGTTTCCGCATTTCACCTGCGTCTCAGGACCGTCCCTGCAGACTCAAACGGGAGAATGAAAGGGAAAAACAACTTTTAAACCTGCTGTTGAAACGCTGAGCACCGACCTGGGCGTTAGTCACTCTTCCTTCTCTCCACATTGTTAATCCGTCCTGGATTCCTTGTGTGCAGACGCTGACAAGCCTGCCGTCGAAGACCTTGCCTTTATTTATTTTGCCACGGCTACGGCGCCCGTGGACTCAAAGCATCTGCGGCTTCAATGGCTCAGGTCTGTGGAGCAGACTTGAGGCCTGTCTGCCCGCCTGGTTCCCCGAGGCACCGCACATGTACAGTAGGTTTGTGTCAAGGTAAACACCTCTGCCTGCCTTTGTACGCTGCTCTCTGACACAGCCAATCACCAAAGGGAAGGAGAGAAAAGAAGAGTGTGAGGCAGACAGAAAGAGAGCTGGAACTGGTTTCCTGCTGTAGGGGAGTCCCTCTGTCACACTGCAGAGCTGCTGCGTCCATGAAACAGCCTTGCTGGGCAGCAAATACAAGCACTTGTAATTAATTATAGACTAGCGGGATCATAGAGGGATGATTTCAATAAAACATTCAGATTTCACTCACAGTATCGTTGTGTACTTTAGGAAAAATGTGTCCTGAATGTGGTTTGATGACAGATACTAGAGATCAACCAATTAATCCTTTTGCTGATTAATTTGACTGGACGATTAATTAAAAGCTGGCACGGGCAGAATTTGGCGTTGAGGGTGGCAGATGGCCGCACAGCCTCCGCTGGTCACATGGTGATGCGGGTTGCGTCATCTTGTTGAAAAGAGACTTGAAGCATGAGGTGGTTCTTAATTTACACGTATACGACTTTCAGCCACGAACAGGCGTCGTTCGCAGCTTCGCTTCCTGCGGGTTTCTGTCACATCCGGATTCTCACAAGAGAGCGTGGCACAGCCGAGGTCAGAGGTCGCGCCGAGGAGCCTGATATCGGCGCTGTTGGCCTTTGGTCCAAAACAGAGAAAGAAGCAGGAAGGTTTGTGTTCCTACTTGTCACACGGAGTCAGACAGGAAGAGCAAAGGAAGCTGGGAGGGAGGGACGGAACAGGAAGGCAGAAGTGTTTTCATAGAAGTCAAGGTCACTGTGTGCCAGGGTGGGCTGACGAAGCCGGGTCGGCAGCAACGAAATCACGGCTGGGAATCCGGCCTCAGCTAACACAGGATGTGTCTGGCTGTGGTGGGCATGTGGAAGCGCAACATCTGCAGGTTCATGCCAGTTCCTCCTGGTAGGTAGGAGGCCGACCGAGGCAGCAGCGCAGCAACCACCAAGTGTCCTAATTAGCCCACTTCAGCGTTTTAGTCCGCTCCAGCTGCTCCGAGTTACGTTACTGTTGAAATGCTGAATGGGGCTATTTCCCC
>BJFM01004916.1:36636-63718 GCA_016586285.1 Arothron firmamentum | reverse complement strand
CCCCCCCCCCCCCCCCACACTTCCTTCTTCTTGCGGGCAGCAAACAGTTGATTTTACCATCTTTTATTTCTCTTTCCTGTTATTGAAGTGCTTGTGCTAGTCTGTGATTATATGTTCGGCCTAATGCTGAGGCTGTTTAAGCCCAGCGTGGCTGGTTAGTTACCATCTGTATTTACCCACCACCTCTGTGACAAAGACCCAACAGGCGAGCGCGGCGGGCTGCCCGCCGCCGCGTTTCTGCTGATTCTATCATGGCATCGCCTTCATCACGTCCTCCACGTCCTGCGCTACAGCCTAGTTCATCAATAAGAGCTTTCGCTAGCGTTTCTCATTTGGATGGAGGGGAACTGGCTCGCTTGCTAAGACCTCATTTGACTGCTTCAGTGAACCTGCGGCCCAGAATGATCATTTTGAAAGCAGCCGGGCCTCAGCGTTCCCCCCTCAGCTCCATCATCCACGTGTGCGGTCTCTGGAAAAAAAAAGTTAATGCGAGTTAAAAGCAGCCGCCGAGGAATTCAGATTGCCAGGTTTGGCATTTGTCACACTGACCAAGCATGCTCCTTTCTCTGATTTATTTTCAGTTATTATGTTCTCTCTGTTCGGGTTCGTTATTGCGCTCTCTCCACCACTCTTTCCCCCTTTACTGCCTTCACTAGTTCCTCTCCACGTCTTTTTTTATTTTTTTTTTTTTTTTTTGTGCCACTGTGGGAGTTGGTCCCAGCCTGCCTCACTTCATTAACAATAAAACAGATGCTAAATTTAATCAGTGGAGCAGAGATTAGTGTGTGATCAAAGCGAATGCTGCGAGAGCAAGCCTGCGCCCCATTCAGCTGTGCTGTGCTGCCGAATGTGAGCGGGCGACAGGCACGCCGGTACCCACTTAAGCCCTTTTCTTTTCTTCAACATTGGTAAAAGTATTATAATTAATAACACTACAGGAGCTACAGTGCAGTATATTGCGTGCTCCTGCACTTGGGGCTCCGTGAATGGCGTGCTGTTTCATAGCTCTTAAGGTGCCATGAAGATGTAGTTGAAGACAAATTCAGATGGACAGTTGGATGAGGCTCAGCAGCCTGTAAAAGAGGCCCCGGCAGGCACGAGGAAAAATGGCCCCGCGATTGTGTTTTAAATCTACAGCAGAGCAGCAGACAGAAGCAGGAAGCGCTGGCCTGAAGCGCTCGTTCCCAGACTGGCCGCTCTGCTGGATCCGGATCTTTGTGGATACTCCTGCCAGTCCAGACGGACAGGCGGTAAAGGCCTCCGCCTGGTTCCAGGGTGGTCAGTGTACTGGTTTGCGTGGTTCACCTGCATCGTCTGATATTACAGCCATATATCCCAGACACCCACAGCCGATCCCAGCATGGATTCGCCTTTTTCATCCCCTGCTGTTCCTGCAGATGATAACGCTCCCAACCCTCATCTCTTATGGACTATACTCAACCCTCTCAGCCATTTTTCATCCTCGACCTTCCAGGTCAGCCTGACTTCCCTTCCTGCTCCCCCGTGTTTACCTGTCCTACATGTGCAGGTGTAGAGCTGCGGTGCCACATGTGTAATAAATGCACTTCACACTATGAGCTTCATGCGTGTCCTCTAGAGACCGTGCTACATCCCCGACTGCTGGCCTTTCTATAGATTTTCGCTGAATTTCAAAATCAGCTTGCTTAATATTTCAGTAGGGAGGAAGAAATGCAGCATCTTGGTCAAAGTTTTCCGTGATCCGGCCTCCTGGTGCTTGCCGTGTCGATATCACTCCTCCTGCTGGCTCTCAGGAAACCAGACAGCTCTGATTTTCCACCCTACCCCAGCCAGCACCGCATCCTGTACGGGGTTCACACGGATCAGGCCGGAAGGCCCGCGTGCACGCGCGCTTCGGCACTGATACAGCAAGTCGCTCGGCCAGCCAGCTCTCTGAGCCGTGTCCCGGCCCGCCGTGTCCCGGTCTGTTGCCTGGCAGCAGACGCTCCAGATCAGCCAGCGCCGGGCTCAACTTCAGCTTTCTGCACTTTAGTGTTGAAAGTTCAGGAGTCCCGTGCATGAGTGTGTAGGGTTGTCTGACAGCGAGCTGTAATCAGCACCGGTGTTTGCAACCAACAACGCTCGAACCGTTTCTGCCAATTTCTTTCGTAAAAACCTCACAGAAGCATTGGCCATTTTTGCCTGCTTGATGTATTTTTCTGAAATTGCTGGTATTTAACCCAGCCTGGTGGGTAGAATAGCCGTTGAATCCTTCCGGGTCCTGATTAGAACCACATTTTCAATAGGATCTCACAGCAAACATTGTATTTTGCTTCATAGGCCCATATTTTTCCCTGTGAGTAAACACCTAATTTCCCTGCTGCAGGCTTTTATTGCCTCTCATCCAGAAGAGGATTGGCTTAAGTGGCAAGATGCTGACTTGATTCTGTGTTGCGTTACTGCCCTCATTTATACGAGCGGCGTTTTCACACTTTATCATCGCTGCTGTGAACAAACAAGTGTCATAAATGAGTGTTCCCTCGCTTTTGTCACGTGAAGGTCCATCTGATGCACAGAGGCATGTGACTCCGTCAGGATGCAGTATTTGATCTTCTCAGATTCCTAACCGAGGTCAGATAGGACAAGTTGTCTGGTTTACCTCCCCAAGGTGTGTGTGTGTGTGTGTGTGTGTGTGTGTGCATCTGGGGCTGTTCGTGGGCGACAGATTGTGCTTTTTTTATTTTGTGCTATTGCTCAAAACCCGACTGGCAACCGCCGGTGCTGTTTAGTCATGGCGCGTTTGTCAAAATGTTAGTGGCGGAACATGGCGTGATGTAAACATCATCGGCCGAGACGAGATGGAGAGACTCCGTGGGTCCGCCGTGAGCGTGAGGAAGGAAATCGACCACTCTGATGCTGAGCGTAAAGCGCACGCGCGTCCTAACTTTGGCTGCTCTTCATCACGTGACAGCAAATCTGGCGGTAAATCTGCCTCCCGAATCCCCCGTTTTCTGCCTGTCTGTGGCGGTTTGTGCACGGCTGCTGCAGCTGCTGCTGCTGCACGGGTTATTCTAGGTCCACTCTGATCACACGTACGCTGCAGCGGAGTTAATTGCATTGGCAAATTATTGATTTGAATATGGATGCTGTTGGAGCGCCATCTGCAGCCATTCACTGCCTGTGTTACGTCATCGCCCCTGTCCCGGCCCCGGCGGCCAGGTAATTCCCTGAGCACTCTTATCATACTCAAAACAACGCTCTATTCTATATCATCCTCTTGAAAGCCATGCAGCGATCCAGAGAGAGTTTTTACCCTGTTTCTGATGGAGGGGCTTAGTAAAAGTGTGTGTTCCCTGCTGGGTTTTCCAGTGCTTGGGTGTTAGCCAACCCTGAGTAGCCTCATCCTCTCAGCCAGCCTGTGATTACAGAGCCAGGCCTGAGTTATATCAGACAGTCCATAGATGAAACAGTAGCCGGAGAATTTGAAGGGATTACTGTGACTGACAGGATTCCCACATCCCCCCAGAGACTCTTACATAACCGGTTTGCCTTTTGGCGGGCAACGCAGTGATAATGTAACGTTAAAGAAATAAGCAATCTGGTTTTCCATCGTATTCTGTTAACATTTCCATGCGTCTCCGCGCTCCTCCTTTTCTTTTCTTTTTTTGAGCAGCCTTTGCTTCCTCTTGAGTGCCAGCCTGGCAAAACAAATGAGCTGGAGATAAGGAAGGTGGTAGCGTGCCAGCTTCTGCCTCCGCTGGGGCTGAACCAGCTTGTGACCATGCTGAAGTCATTCTTCCTTTCCTCCCTCCCTCCCTCCCTTCCTTCCTTCCTTCCTTCCTTCCATCACGTCTTCATGTTTTTTATTGGTATCTCAGCTGAGACGCTCTGTTGCTTCATCAACCAGCCTCCCCTCACCTACAGGTCATCGTCCATGTTCCAGGTGGCCACTGGAATGGAAGCCATTCCCTCTGTGTGGCCTTTCACCCCAGCCTGCCTCTCTGGACATCTATTTCACGCTCACTATGTAGAATTAGAGCTTAATCCCGGACCGTTCGGTCACAATGCAGCTGACAAAGCTTAACCACAGATCTGGTCTGATTATTTGACAGAAGGTTCGGTCCCACAGCCTCTCGTTCTGATTGGGCAACTACACATCTAAAGGTCAGAGTTCACAGCAGAGAGCAGCTGTAGCAGATACAGAAGAAGAGAAGGTCCATCTACAAGCCAGTTCACCCTGATGCACACACACACACTAACAGGCTAACGTCTAACCTGCAGTTTATGTAATCAGATTACATGGAGGGCAGAGTGGATGAAGTGAGTCGTTCCCTCATTTCATTCCAATCTCGTCCCCACCGGATGCACAATTGTCCGCTCTTTCAGACCGGTGCTGCTCTGGCTGTCCTCTGCACCTGCTACCTGGCCGCACCAGCCAACGTCTGCAGTTGTTCAGGCAAGTCCATTTGTCTGCATCAGCAGCTCTCAACGGTGTTGCCACTTTTCAGTCGAGCTCCTTCGATTTCAGAGACTATAGACGACAGCAGCTGAACCGAAACTCAGCAGGGTGTTAAAATCCAGTTTCTGTTTACGTGTGTCATCGACTGAAAGATTCGGCAGGACTGAGCGGGAGCCGCTAGGACGGTCCCGTCGTGAACAGAAGCCGGGAGTCAGGGCTGTGATCTGTGCACGAGCTCAGGTGACGTGCCTGGTCCTGTGGCTTCACGGGACGTTCCGCTGTTTGCTTTCTCGCCTGCTGAGGATTCCCTCTGCTCTCGCTGGAGCCCTTTAGAATTCAGATTTATGGAAATGCCTCCTAATAGAAAGCTGCTTTCCCAAGATGACAGACAACCACGATGAGGCGAACAGAGGTGCTGCCTTACGAGTCAACCTTCGCTTTAATGGGGAGGCAACGCCGGGGCTGCTGGTGATGTCAGCAGGAACAAGGAGTGAGGAAAGAAGTGAATTTATGGATGTGTGTTTGTGTGTGTGTTTGATGGTTAGTGTGGATTTGTGACTGAGCTCACGCCGGATGAGGGTGTGTGTGTGTGTGTGTGTGTGTGTGTGTGTAGCTGTGGTTTGGGAGGCTGAAGGAGGGAAACAAAAATCATTGGAATCACAAGGATGCAGTAATCTCTTTCAGTAGATGCCCTAGGTTTCTCCAGCATGTGTGTGTGTGTGTGTGTGTGTGTGTGTGTGTGTGTGTGTGTGAGAAGTGTGAGGACTGTGGGGCCTCAGCGCAGACGCCGTCACAGAGAAGATTAGATGCACAAGCTCTTGTTTGCCGTCAGAGGTGAACGGCTGTGCTGATTATTTCAGTGTCACAGTGACACATTTCTTGATAATAGTCTTTTATACATTCATCAGAGTGATAACTTTGACAAAGTAAGACAGAAATAAGCACCGCGGCCTCTTTCAATGGTGCCATTCAGTGAAAGACAATAATCAGCGTAGCTTCAGGTTCCTCGGGCGCTCACATGGATGTGCCCTGATATGGTCCACAAACAAAGATAGCACTATTAAATACAGGGCCGTAAGTGTTCAGGTGCCGTCAAAGAGCAAACTTAATTACACACAAGCATTAATTCACTCTTTCATTCCTTTTAGCTCTAGCACTGAGGCTAGCACGTAGCTAAATATAACCCCAGGAAGTTCCTACTGTTTGTGCGACATTGGCTTTGTCATAACAACAAACCTGTGGTGGAATTTCACTTTCTCTCCTTTAACACAGGAAAGCAGACAGTGTGAGCAGCTACCTGAGGCCGTTGGGCTCTTCGCCACTGTCATTTCCTCCTGCTAGCAGGACGGATATGGATGGATGGATGGATGAGGAAAAGACACGCTGAGCTCTTTATTATTGGACGTTGCCAGACAGAGCCAGTCCAGGGGCAAAGGAATGCAATTCTTATTAAGACAAAAGAAGACGGTCTAAATATATCTGGTGCTCAGCAGCTGAAGATGCCCACACGGCCCGTCATTATCCTTCCTCTTGTTGGCAGGAAGGAGAGAAGAGTGGTGGTTTAACCTCTGCTGCTAATCACTCTTTTAAAGGAGACGTCTTTATCAGAGACTCTTGTTCTATGCTTTTTTTTTTCTGTGCATATGATGACACGACCAGGAAGGTTCACCACACCACCAGCAAATATATTAAGCTGATATCTCTGCCGCTGAGTTTTGTTCCAAGTTGTCTCTTTGATTCGCAGCACATCACTTTTATGCATGCGTTTAGATTTCACGCTTTACATTAATCGGACGGAAAATAACACATTAATCCCAAGCATGAAATTACAATCTCCCATTTCCCTTTACCATCCCACAACAATGGATTTTGCACCATAAACGGATTTTGGTTCATGTTCTTTATCTTTTGCGGTACAATGGCAGTAAATATGAATTTAGGAGATCAAGCAAATTTGGCTGCTTTGTTAAGAAGCTTAGTATGAGGGAGCAAAGGAAACATGCACATAAGCAGCAGACTTGCTGCCTGTTCCAGGCTGACAGGGTTCTGCTCCTCCTCCTCCTTCACAGGCCACTTCAGAAGCCTGTTTTCTCCTGATTATTGCGTTTATTGGCCGCCGCTCTGCCATGGGGGCTTTCCTCCACAGCCCTCGCTGATGGCTCAGGCCTGGCCTTATCTGTGTATCCGCAGATCTCCGCCACGGCGACGGGACGTGCAGGAAGCCAGTGGGTCCTGGAATCGCGCCGCCTGACCCCGTGGATGGACGGCTGTGCTTAAACGGCGGCGCCATCACAGCCCGCCGCCGTTGCGTGTTTGTCCCAACACACTCGTGCTTTCCTGCCTCTCTTGATGGGCTGCTTCGTCTTCATTTGCCTTCCAAGTCTACCAAATCGATTTTGAGAGGAATCAACAAACCTACTGACAATGGCCGTCACACTTTGATGCTTTTTTCCGGCTGTTTTTTTTTTCCTGGTACGCGGTGGAGCAGCCTGAAGCGGCTGACAGTCTGTCATCACGCCAGTCCATCTGTCAGTCGCAGCGTGACCAGTTGTGATGTGTCAACAAACTGGAGTTCTTTTCACGGGCCGGACTTGTTGTATTTGATGTCGTCCCAGGAAGACAAATGTTCACTGTTTGTCAAAATACTGCTGCTTTTAGGCAGAGCGACAGAGTTCTGCCACGGCAGGAAACAAATGCCAGTAATGGAGAAAACGATGGGATGAGGTTCCTAGAAAAAGGCTTTTCTTGCTCTACAGACGTGTGTGAGCGACTCTCGGCTGAGGTGCTTTTTCACCAGTGTGTGAATGTGGGTTTGTAATGTTTGACTTTAGAAATGTAATTAGTCTATATGCTCCATTTAGTGTTCATGGAACGATAGTGAAATGAAAGATAAATGACCTGAAATGGAGGAGAAATAAATGAACACAAGGGCAGGGCTGAAAAAGCAGTAAGTTTCCTTGAAAGTTGCTTTAATGTTTTTTCTTTTACAGTTCGCCTTCATTACTTCTCACCTATAATTCTCTTCTCTGCCAACACGTTTCGGCCCTCTTTTCCTCCATCATTTATATGTTAATTTTCGTTGCCGTAACTCCTCATAACCTATTGAACGACTTGGCTTTGAACTCAAGAGCAGAAGGGGTGATCCCGAATTTTAGTTCCTTTCAATTAAACTCCTCATCTGCATGGTATAGAGGAGCCTGTCAGCGGCAACAAAGAAGTGGCCGCGCCGTCAACGTAAACAAAGCCTTTATTACCGAGTTATATGAATGGACAACCTTTGTGGAGCTGCTCATTTACACCCTCGACTCTCTCGCTTTCTCTGTCTCTGCAGCTGCTGCCCCCCCCCCCCCCCCCCCCCCCCCCCCCNCCCCCCCCCCCCCCCCCCCCCCCCCAGAAAAAGTGGATCGGGGAAACGTATACACGTATTAAAGGCTGGGTGCAAAAAGGCTGCAGGCCGAGAGCAAAAAGCGGGCTCAGCGGGAGGCTTATTATAGCAGCACAGAGATCCCACTTCCACATCCAGCGTGTACAAACTCAAACAAAAGACAGTGGCAGAGCTCAGGCGGCAGGCAGAGAGAGTGGGGGTCTGGCCGTAGGCACTTTTTTAGAGGCAGTGGCACTTTTATGGCCATGCTAATAAAGTGCTTGTGGGAGAGAGTACCTCCCACACTTTTGGCTGCGCACACGCCAAAAACAGCTTGACTCGGCCGCAGGTCCCGCCTTTATGGACCTGTGGATCGATACACCGCCTGGAGTCTATATTTAATTTGCAGCTCCTAGCTGGAGATCACGTGGACGGTGGACGGGAGGACATTTCAAACACTTCCCGGTTCAGAGAGGATCCCAGATCAGTTCTGCAAATCAGCCTTGAACGCAGCGTTCGGTGCTTTTCTATCTCCAGCTGCTTGTTAATTCAAGGCTGTCCTTGATTATTCCAGCTACATACTTCACCCTTGATTCTCTGTGGCCTCGCTGCCGCAAATGCAAATCTGAAGCATGACAAACGATGTAAGGCCGTCTCTGACGCGTTGGAGCCCCTGGCGTCACTGTCGTACCCCGGCTTAACTCCTCCAGCTCCAAAGTAATTATCCTTGTTGGCTTGCTACGCCTGATCAGATGTGATTTTGGGATGCCCTGCTTTTGTCTCCCCCTTGTTACCCCTCACTTGGTTCAGATAGAATACGCTGATAGTGGCGAATGTTTACCCGCCTGGCGTAATCTTAATGAGGGAGCGATGTAAACACCGTTGTTGGTTCGTTTGAAGATGATTATTGTGAGCTTGGTGATTAATTATTTTACAGACTGATCGTATCAACAGGGCATGAATAGAGTAAAATAACATTAAAGAACAATGTTTATTTAAAAAAATGATTATAACATTCTGTATCAGCCACCTCAAAGTGCCCGGGGGGGAGGGGCACGTAGCCCCTTCTCCCAATTTGTTCTCACTTTGTTCCTGTAATAAGATCCCGGCCTTCTTCCCCATCGACGAGATAATTAACTCCCGAGGACAGACTTCACTGAGCGCTGCGTCTTGCTTCGTGGCACGAAGAGAGACATCCCTGTTGCCCCGGCCGAGCATGGTTAAAAGCATAATCCGAAGACCGACTTGATGTATGTTTTCCCAGATAGCAGCAGATAGAGGGAATAGATAGAGGTGTTGGTTGATGGGCTGAGGACAGGGAAGAGACTGCGTGGGAGGCTATGAGTGTAGAAATTCAATGAGAAGCCTTAAAGAACGCTGTGGTAGAATCAACTCACCCTCGGTGTACACTGGTAATTTATTTATTTAGTTGTTTTTTTTCTGTTTTCATCTTTAAAAGCACAAAAACCATCAACTAGTCTGTGGAACCAATGGAACTTTATCATATTACAGTTTGAACAACAACCTATCTAGGAATTTTGTTGATAAATTAATAAATAAAATGGAAATCTAGACACGAATAAAATTCTTGATTTAATTCTAATGAGTCATTTACCAGCGTTCCGGCCCGCTGGCAGTGTCTGCCATACTTTTTGTTCTGTTCTTAAAGGCTGCTTGCGAAGAGTGTGTCAGCAGCAGCAGCAGCAGCGTGTGAGTCAGCTCAGACTCAGATCCGCTGGTGTGTCCAGCAACTCCTGTGGAATGTGCACCATAACGGCTTCCTCCCATTGTTTCTCAGAGCCTCCGCTCTTCATACTCACACCCTAGAGCCGTACTGAGGACGAACTCTGACCTTTCCAGCAGTGAAATCTGATGAACCTGCCATGTGCATGTCTGTTCTGCATCTAACATTAGTCCTTGTTTTTTTTTCTCTTTTTCAGAAATATGTGAAAGCCCTTGGAAAGATTTACCTGCAAGTTAGCCTTCAACAGTGAAAAAGGCAAAAGGTTCCTCCCACTCGTTTCTCTGAACTCACTCTGCATTTTCCCTGCACACACACATTAATCATGGAGCGCCTGCGAGGAACACGTCGGACATTACCACCCAACGCTAAAGTTGGAGCTACATCTACACTGCTAGCTTTCTGGCTTTTGGCAATCCCAGCCCTGTGCAATGGGCAGACATTCACCAGTTTCCACCCCGAACGTCGAGACTGGGTCTTCAACCACCTGACTGTTCATCAAACCACAGGGGCGTTGTATATTGGAGCAGTCAACCGTGTGTACAAGCTCTCCGGCAACCTGACGCTGCTCGTTTCTCATGATACAGGCCCAGAAGATGACAACAAGGCCTGCTACCCGCCTCTGATTGTCCAGCCGTGTACTGAGCCCCTCGTCTCCACCAACAACGTCAACAAGCTTCTCCTCATCGATTACTCCCAGAATCGGCTGCTGGCCTGCGGCAGCCTCTATCAGGGAGTCTGCAAACTCCTCAGACTGGATGACCTCTTCATCCTAGTGGAGCCGTCCCACAAAAAAGAGCATTACCTGTCCAGCGTCAATCAGACGGGGACCATGTACGGGGTGATAGTGCCCTCACAGGGCCAGGACGGCACCCTGTTCATTGGCACGGCGGTGGATGGCAAACAGGACTACTTTCCCACCATCTCCAGTCGAAAACTGCCCCGCGACCCGGAATCATCGGCGATGCTCGACTACGAGCTGCACACTGACTTTGTGTCCTCGCTCATCAAGATCCCGTCAGACACGCTGGCTCTGGTCTCCCATTTTGACATCTACTATATTTACGGCTTTGCCAGTGGCAGCTTTGTTTACTTCCTGACCGTCCAGCCCGAGACACCGGAGAACAGCATGTCGTCCAGCGGATCCACCAGCGACCTCTTCTACACTTCTCGTATAGTCCGCCTCTGCAAAGACGACCGCAAGTTCCACTCCTACGTCTCCCTCCCTGTGGGCTGCGTGAAGAATGGCATCGAGTACCGTCTCCTGCAGGCTGCCTACCTCGGCAAGCCGGGTCGCGTTCTCGCCAGCTCGCTCAACATCAGCACCCAAGACGATGTGCTTTTTACCGTCTTCTCCAAGGGCCAGAAGCAGTTCCATCGCCCGCCAGATGACTCAGCGCTCTGCGTCTTCACCATCCGACACATCAATGCTCGGATCAAGGAGCGCCTGCAGTCCTGCTACCAGGGGGAGGGAAACCTGGAGCTCCACTGGCTGCTTGGGAAGGATGTACAGTGCACCAAAGCGGTGAGTAACGGCCATTTAAACAGATTAAAACATGCAGATTTATCCAAGTTTACTGAATACATCAGTAAACCTGAGGTGGATCTAGGGCTGAAACAATTTGAATGATTCGAGTAATTCAATTACTAAAAAGCTTCGATAAAAATTATTTGTGTTAAAGCTTCGTTTAAATGCGGCCCACTGTACTTCGCACTGCGTTTCAAACGGATCGTCGTTTCTGTTGCACAAGGCGCTGCTTTGGCTGCTGATACATTACTGAAGCTCGATGTGAGGGGCGCACTGCAAAGAATTTAACATTAAAAAGAAAACGTAGTGCAATGTGTCTGCTGGAAGATGCAGTTAGCATAGCATAATAGCACAAAGCTGCTGCTGCTGCTGCAGCTGCACCTCCAAAGGGAACATCCGCTCTCTGCTAAAACTTAAATCAATGCAGCAGCTATTCGGCTAGCTACCATGTTCCCCCAACTCAGCTAAGTTTTTTTGTTTAAGACAAATATATATTATAATAATGATCCACGGAAAATAAAGTGCTATAGTGATTTTGTCATCTTCAGTTTTAAATTGTAAAAGTCAGTTCAATTAACTCCGTATCTGTTTGATATTATTTTGATCCTGTTCAACGGACAAAAACGTTACAGATGCTTTCAGAGTGATGTAAAAAAAAAAAAGTCGCAGTGTGCGCAGTATAGTTCTTATCCGATTACTCGAGTAATCGCCAGAATAATCGATAGAATACTCGATTAGTGAAATAATCAATTGCTGCAGCCCCAGGTGGATCCATAAACCACAATGACTGAATTATCAATTGGCCATATGGGGGATTGGCAATCTGCATCTGCTTTTTTTTATCCAGTCTGTTGCTCATTGTTCAGTGTTTTCTGTTGGAGGAGAATCTACACTTCCATTTAGTTGCGTTCTTTAATCAGCTTTAAATTAATATGGAGCGAGAGACTTATCGACCTGCTGCACCGTATCAATAATGATCCAGTCTGCTGTGGTCCACTGATACCTGCGTGGGCTTTCCTACAGGAGCAAAGTACAACGGCCTCCAAATGAGTCAAAAAATCACAGCCTCCTTTGTTCTGAGGGGGACGTTTCAACATAAATAAACACTGTAACCTCCAGGACGTGATTCTGGCAGCCTTTGTGCGGCTCGCTCTCTTATCGAATGACTCTCACACAAAAGGTAATTATGTCAATAGTTTGATATGAGGAAACATCCACTTTCAAACGCAATTCTGTGAGAGACGTTCGTTAAAAATGGAAAACTCATTTTCTTAGCAACGATCAAAGCATTAAATGTTCCCCTCAGTCACATAAACACTGTGCTGCACTGCAGCATGGGTGTGGGTGTGGGTGTGGGTGGGGGCTGTTCAAGTTGCCTTTCTGAGCCTCACATAGATCACACACCCATTTATTTCTTCTGAAATCCTCATTTATGCTTTAATACAAGACGCAGCATCTGCTTCATGTTGTCGAGCAGACTTCGCTTTCTTCTCTCTCGTCCCCAAGAGGGTTCAGTCCTCTGTGCATTCACTCTGTAATTGCTAATAGAAATTTTAGAATATTAAACATTAATGACTAGCTACATCTTGTGCGTGTGTGTGTGTGTGTGTTCAATTTGCAGTTTTAAGTGTGTGGAATCTACAGTGATTCAATGGGATGAACATCAGCACAGTCTTGCCTTAAATAACGTCAGGAGTGATGTTCAGGAGGACCAGTTGGCTTTTATTAGCACTCAGGAACTGAAGGAGGGGTGACGGGAGAGTGGACGCAATGACAACCCTCGGGTTGGAAGGATCCGGGGGAGATCAAATTAGAACCCTTTTCGGTTTCCTTGGACAAATCCTCAATCTTCGCAGTGTGCTCTGAGGGGTGCCAGCCATTACCTGCAAAGCAGCACCTCCCACTACATTCTCCACATGTGCAGTGCCAATAATGTCCAGCTCTGTGTGTGCATGTGTGTGTGTGTGTGTGTGGCCACTGAACTAAGAGGACATGAAATACAGGCCTTGAGCCTATACATTTGTGCTCATTAGGCACACAATAAATCCCCAGCTATAATATAAACGAAGCAGTTAGATGTCAATGGATGAGGAACTCTGAAAGCCTGGAGAAATTACAGAGAGCTGCCTGCTGACCTTGGCTGTTTGCCTTCAAATCTCCAAGTCCAGCATTCTGGCTGCCTTGAGAGGCACATATGTTTCAAATCTACCCACCAAATCTGTGTGTGGTAAGTTTTTCTTGTATTTTCTGCGGCTGATACATTTCAAAATATGGGTTTAGTCAAAGTTAGACTCCTGAAGTGTTAACAGTGATTTGATGTCTCATAAAATCCCACAGCATCCTCCCCTCTGCTCAGCATAAAAAAAGAGCCAAAACCAGAGACCTGTCAGTAACCCTGAGTTTACATTATCCTTGTGCAGATATGTATGTATGTATATATACAATCAGGCCAAGGCTGAGGCTGACTGGAGCTGAGACAGGGAAATCAAGCACGGCCGCCAATCTAAGATTTATCAGCCGTCCGTCCAGATTCAGATTCACACCTTCTCTGTGGTTACTCCCAACGAGCCATGGAATTCTTTCTGTATCAGCCTGTGTCTGTGTGTGTGTGTGTGTGTGTGTGTGTGTGTGTGTGTCTGTGTGTCCATCACTGCCTAACACCATCATCTGGCCTGTTTTTCTTCATGCCCACTAATTAACCACTTGCGAGACCAAAGGGCGGCGGGTATTGATAACACTGATTGGCTCCTGGGAGGGAAGCTCACACTCAGACACGCTGTCACATGGAATTCATGCTTCAAATTCCACACCCAGTTGACAAGATCTGTCATTAGCACGCGCAGACGACCGTTTATCCACTGTTGAACTTGAGTTGCTAAACATTTTGGAGGTGACTGAGCAGGAATCGCAGAGGTTTGCAGGTGAATTCTGGGGTGTTTTCGCAGCTCTGCTGACACTAACGATGCAGTTTGCATCACGCGAAGCTGACTGAGATGTGACAAATCGACAATTCAAAGTCAAAACAGCACAGCCGTCAACCACAAAGACTACAGCGGCGGAACCGGCTCGGCTGCCAGCGCTGCTAAACATACATCAGCTGCACAATCTAGATCTAATCAGCACCAATTACTCTGGAGTCCAGCAGACCGTGTGGAATAGCGGTGTGCATGTGAGGGAGGAGGCATCGACATGCCAGAGTCAGGCATGCGTGACTGCTTCCCAAGATGGCTGTTACTTTTTCCACATCTAATCAAAACACATCCAGGGTACTGAGGGTTTTCCAACTGCGCCTTTAGTTTTACAACCAACAGCGAATTAGCTTGTGCTTAGCGTCGTTTTAAAAGCTGCTGTGCAGAATATCCCCGAGCAGTTGGCGCTATTTAAGGCAAAGGAAATAAAAGGGAACGCCGTAATGACTTGCTCAGCATCACAACATTTACTCTGCATGTGAGCATCTGCATCGTGAGACGTGTTGCAATGACGGCGTAAGAGGCAGAGTGAGAAATGTCGCTCGGTGGGGTCCGCGTGCGTCGTTCTGACAGGAGGCCCACAGAGGCAGATCTGAGGTAGATACAGTGACAGCAGCATAATTAATGAGCCGGGCTTGAAGAGGAGCGGTTTATATGTTGACAGGGAGGGAATGCAGTGGGCCTGTAGGATGTATATGTTGGCGCGGCGGCGTGTCAGTTGATCTTCGCCGTCTCACTTACTCCACGTGGCACTTTGAGGCCGCTGCCACTCAAACTGTCTCAACTGACCTGATTCGATACCACAAGAACTCCTCGCGCTCTTCCCTGTCAAAACTGTTTTCTTTTTAACTCGCGTCAGTCAGGAGCGTGGATTTAACATGTCCACGTGCCATTTTCATGCTTTGGGACGCAGCTTTTGAGCTCTAAGGATCTCCTACTCGGTCCTGGATGTCAGCCTGTCCAAATCCCTCCCCCCCGACGTCCTCCACCTGAATGGCTTTAGCACCATTTCTGGTACTATGGGCTGAGTGTGAGTTGCGGTCTGCTTCAGAGCTGTGCAGCGGCTTGTCTGCTGCTCATGCTTATCATGCAGCCTGTCTTCTGCAGAGGTGTGATGATGGGCCAGGGTAACGAGCCACTGGGAGAGCCGGGCGCAGCTCATTCAGGCGCGGCTGAGACACGTCTGCCGAGGCAGACGCTGGGCTGACTCACAGTCCTCCACCTCAGGCTGACCTCTCTCACCCGCTCATCGCCGTGTCACCTTTGACCAGCCGTTCCTCCCCGTGTCTCCCTGTCACCTTCATCCTTCCACCTTGACTGAGCTGCCTTCTTCTGTGTCCTCTCAGTCGCACTGGGCTCCGTCCTTTAAATCTGGTTTTTAATCGCAAGTCTGACAATAAGAAAGAATCATTCAAACATTCTCTGGATCTAGATGGAAATTTAAATATTGGAATTTTTTAAAGTTCCACATAAATCACTTCTCAAGTTATTTTGCAAAGAGGCAAACAGATAAACGCTGGTTGTCCTCGGAGGACGTAAATATGACTAAAATCCTGATCCTGAGTCACTGAGAACGGAAGCAAAAGTCGTGTCAGGTTCCAACATGTCTGACATGCCACCCTGTAATTTAAGACTTCTCTTCTCTTTCTCTCTGCTTCATCCTCTCTTCCTCCTCTGTGTTGTAGCCCGTGCCCATCGATGACTCCTTCTGCGGTTTGGACATCAATCAACCCCTCGGTGGGTCTCAGCTGGTGACCGGCCACGCTCTCTACACCGAGACTCGGGACCGCATGACTTCCGTCACCTCCTACGTCTACAACGGCTACTGCGTGGCTTTTGTCGGCACCAAGAGTGGACGCCTGAAAAAGGTAAGAGCTGAGCTCCTTTTTCTGGGTTCCTGGCAGCACCAAGAGGCCGTCTCTGCTCGCTTTATCACCGAGACATCAAGGGTCCAGGCTGTCCGCTGGCCTGTGGCATAAATACATTGTGAAATGGTCCTATTTCTTTTCAGATGGATGGTGGTGGAGGGAAAGGGCTCTTAATATTTTATGCCTGCAGTCAGAGTCAGACGGAGGTAATGGCTACGGCTAGCTCCCTGTGATTACCAGCTCCTTGTTAACTGGGCTCTGGTGTTGCAGTGGTGAATAACCCGAACTGGCCCATCGGTTTTAATGGGTGCGTCTTTACCTTTGGTCCACTGTGAGGCAGAAGACAGATCAGAGCCCCGGCCAGAACCCTCAGGTCTTCAGAGAACAGGCATCCAGGAGAGGGTCAAGAGCTGCTGGTCACTTAATAACGACGCTTTTAATACCGCAGCCGCAGGAAATGAGCTGTGAGACGAGCCTTCCCCCTGACAGTCTCCAACTGTGAGAAGATTTACCACTCTGGCTTCCTGTGATAGGAGGACGAGATCGTCAATCAGCTTTGGCTGATTAATTTAGAGCAGCTGTTGGACTATCTCGCCTGTGACATTCCCCCGAACAGCTTGCCGCTCAGGCTGCAGCGCATGTCGCATGTTAAAATGTTAATGAAATGTTTGAATGGAGAAAACACACTCGCGTGGGAGCATGCTTGGTCTGGAATACTGATGGCCGTGCATGCAGACAGCTGGGTCAAGGACTTTCTCTGGGGCTCCTGCTCAAACTGGTACGATCAGCCCAGGATCGTTCTTAGATGCTGGAGAGAAAAAAAAAAAAAGACTGATATTTTAGCGCAAACTTTGTTGTCTGAACCCGGAAAAGCAGCACAAACTCTGCCGGTTCGGGTTGTTTTGGTCTGTGAGTTCATAATTAAACCGACCCACCAATCAGCCAGTGGCGGAGCATCCTTGTTCCATGTAATCCCATGTTCGAGCGGTTTAATAATTCAACACCTTCTTCTGCTTGGGTAAATGAGATGAGACAGAAAAGACTGTTTTCCTCTCTGTGTCTCTGTTGCTTGCGCATAGTTTTTATCTCTGCACAGTCTTGTCTGGAGGCAGCCTCCTGCCGCATCTGCTGCTGCTGCTGCTGGCTCACGCCTGAACACGGCGTCCACGGCGAAGGAGAACAATTAACCCAGAGAGAAAAGCACCTACAGTATATGTAGTTTAAAAATATCAAGCAGGGTAATTAGTCTGCACCTTCTCCCTGTGGGGCGAGCAAGGTGAGGAAACCCCGCCTGTTTGTGGGAGATGGTTAGCATCTTCAAGAGGAGGAGACCTGGTTCTTATGCTGTCTGTAATCCACATTTGTGTGGAATACCAGTGCACCCAAAGCATCCTTTTTTTTCTTTTTTTTTTAACTCACTAATGAATAATCTATAGCGCCTGGTGAAGTGTGGTGGGCGGAGTTTGGCTGCGGAGGCATCTGCCTGCGTTCCGGCGCTCATGAACTGTATTAACCATTCGTTCCTGCAGGTGTCTCAGGCAGAACAGACGGAAAGGCTGACCTGATGAGGGCTGGCTGCTGCTGCTCTGCAGGAGCCTGATAAGCTCCAGCCCTGCGAGGCACATGGGCTGCGATGCTGCGGGCGTCTCACGCATTTAGACATGACACAACCAAAGGGTGACAAGGTGTTTTGCCGATGGTACGCATATATAGCTCTACCTCTTTCATGGAGCCGACTGAAACAAGCCAAATGGGAAGGGAAGCAAGCAGAGTGAAGGCCACGATGAGTGGAAATAGAAGAAAATAAGAGGAAGGAGCGGCAAAAAGGTGCTGAGAGGGAGAGGCAGCTGAAATGGGATTTTAGGGCCGCCAAAGAAACCAGGGCTGCACCGCTGCCTGTAATTGGATTGGCACTCTTCCCGAAGAATCTCTCCTCTGCCCTGCATCTCCTGCGTCCCTGTTCAGTCCCTCCACCCCCCTCCCGACTCTCCTTGCAGCTGAGCCGGGCTCCCGTGTGCTGCTGCTGCTGCTGCTGCTGCTTCCTGGGTTTTTTTGGAGCGTGGCGAAGCAGGAGGCAGAGCGTTGGTGGATCCAGCAGCATGTGGCCAGCTTTTACCGGGATTGATTGAGGAACGAGGGGGGGTTAGGAGAGTATGGGGAGTGGGTACAATTACATCTTGTTACGCATCTGATAGGGGATCTTTTCCGTGCGTAAGCAGCGCTGTCATTGCTGAACAAAAGCTGAAACTTACCACAGTTCCTCAAGGAATTCTCAGTGTCGTCAATTGTGCATGAGCTCGCAATTTTCTGTAATTGCTTTGTGGTTTTTAGGCATTCTTTTTTGGAATTATTGTGCAAAAACTCAGCAGCTCACGTGGCGTTTCCTAAAACCATCCAAACAAAAGTCAACATTTTAATCAGGCTGGACTTTGTGACGGTCAAACGGACAGAAACTCAGCCGAGATAAGAACGTCCCAATAAGGACGGAGAGAAGGCCATGTTGGATTATGGATTCCAGACCTAGATTTCTGCATTGACACTCAGCAGGCTCAGATTTATCTCTCTCATTATCACATTTTTGCACCCATAGAGCGAAAGGCTGCTGCGGGGCTCGACGGGTCAAATTATAGAGCCAGGCGCTCGGCTGTATGGGCTATTGTGGCTACACGTTACTCAAGAATTGCATCATCTAAATTGGAATTGGCTGTGCGAGGTTCCCTCGGTGCTGCAGCGCAGACGTTTCCAACATGGGAGCTGGGATTTGGTGGGAAACAACAACAGCATTAAAGAGTAGCGAGGCTGTCGGGAACGCTGCCTTTGATATAGTTGGGGGTGGAGGGCACGGCTCCACATGTAAAATTAGATGTCGAAAGGCACCCTCGCAGTAGATGAATGGGGTGGCCAGAGCCAGCTCAGCAGAGGCACATTCCCCAATCCTCACTTAATCAGACGCCATTCGCAGATGCTGAGAATGAACATCGTCCATCCCAGTTTGGTGATGCAGCGCAGCAGGGTTTAGAGCTTTCCTGCCAAAGAAATCCACCCTCTGATGGCCTCCCTTCTTTTGTTTCATGTTCGACTGACTCACACTTTTCTGCCATGGAAACAAAGATTCATGACAGTATTATGGATGTGAGCAAACATGCAAACATGCGCGTTTTTCATGACATCTCCAGCCTGAAAGTGGAGTGAGGCTGTTTTGGTTTGCTCTTCCTTGCATGCAGGGGTCCTCCCAGTGTCGCTCTCAGCCTGATTCAGTCTTCTAAACGCTCTGATGGTCGGTCATGGACCCGTTTGAATGATGCCCTCAGCAGCTGAAGGGCGCAACTCTCAGGTGCTTAACTGGGCACGCGCGGGTTGGCGGCAGATGGTGCTTTGCCTGGCTGCCTCACCTGGCCTCCAGTCGCGCTTACGTATCAGCCAGTACGAGACTTGTGAGCAGGCGCTTCCCGAGTGTCGCAGCTGATGGTCGGCCATAAAGCGTCAGGGACATGAAAGAGGTGTAAACACAGGCAGCTGCTCCTGCTGGGCCCGATGGACAAGTGGTCAGCCCAGCGTGCGCACTCCCCCCCACTTTTTTATCCTTTAAAGTGCTCACCCACAATGAGCAGCTAACAGAGGGAATCCGAGCCCAGAGGGTCACCTGCTCACCTGCTCCGTTTATTCAGCTTCCAGTTTGCCTGACATGAACTTCTACACGGCAACGAAGAACCCGTCACGCACGTTTGCTGTTTTTATGACGAAAGAGACACAACTATGGACAAGTATCGGCTGCAACGATGCTCTGAAGTCCCCCAAACCTGCGGTTCCTCTGGTGGGAACCAGAACTCAGGGGTCTGTGGTGTGAAGTCTGGTAGGAGGCTGAAAAGTGTGTTTGCTTCCAGCTGCTTTCACCCTGTCAGTGATGCAGCCTCCCAACGCCGCATATAAACAGCCCGCAAGCACAATGACTCAACAACTTTATTAAACTTCTCCTTTGTCACTGCCTGACTTGCATTAACCTGGAGCCTGCATGGACAGAAACGTAATTACAGACGAGTAGCAAATGCGACGGATTTCCAGTCATCGTATTTACAAATCATTATTTTCTCTGCCAGCACCTTTCATAAAGAACAATAGTGATGTATTGTGTCTGACTGAATGGCGCAGTGTAATTACACACACAAATAATTGTGCCCTTTTGTTGAATCATAGTTCATGTTTTGTTTAAACCTGAAGGAAAGCAATGTTCCATCCTCCTGCAGTAACATTTTGATCTTAGCAAAGTGCTAACTGTAAATTAGCGCGGGGATATTTAAGCTAAGACGTGGTGGGTGTGTGTCAGTGGCAGCGTTTGTCAGGGATCTCCCTGCTAATTTGCCTTTTAAACGTTATAAAGTATCTCAGTTTGCCCAGAGCAAAGCTTGCTTTGCAGAAAGCATTCGGCTCTGAAGTTTCTCTTCTAATATAACCTGCTGCACTTTCTTGGAGAGTTAAATGTCCAACAATTAAAACTTTGAAACTTTGCTTCTTCTGCGCCGTGGCGATCAGCAGGAGGTCCAAACTAGCCTTCAAACATCTGAGGCCATCATCAGTGCATCCTGCAGTTTTAGGTTCGCGATTTTAACGATAGATGCTGGCAAGTACAAAAGAAGAATTGGCTTTTCGTTCAAATATAATGATGCTGTAAAAATGTTCTCAGCTTGTTTCCAACAGGGATGATAACAAGCTCCAACTCGCTATTGGTTAACCTGGCAACTTCTGTATCGACTGAACAATTTATCCAGTTGTAATTTTTTTCCTGTTGGTAAAAAGTCAAACCGAAAAGGTGATTTTTTTTATTCTTTCTGTCATATTAAATGTAAGAAAATGTAGATCGATGGAGAGGAGAAAATAATCAAGAAAAGATCCACATTCAAAAGCTACAATTAGAGCCTTTAGACATTTTTATTGTTAAAAAAAAAAAGCAAGTTACCTTAATACCCACTTTTTCAGTAATATTTGTATCCTGGCTAACGCGGGTTAGGGTTAGGGTCGTTTGCAGGTGTGAACCGTCTTTGTGTTTTCTGTTGTGAGTTTAACGAGTGCAACCATTTGTGTCAGCTAATACCTGCTTGTTCAGCGTAGTGGAGGATCGGCTGGATGACTGCGTGACCTTTCTGGAGCCTGGCCTCCACTTGACCCCCTCTTGCTGGGTTCTTAACCCTGAACGAGATAAAGCGGCGGCCCCCGCGTGGCAGCGCTGGACTGTGTCTCCAGCCTCTGTCTGTCGGGCCAAAGCCTCCACCGACAGAAGCCCAGAGAGCTCCCTGCTGCTCCATTCATCCCAGCCTCACATCCGCCTTCTCCTTCCCCGTGTCGTCCCTCGTTCTTTTCATAGCAGTGAGCTAAATGCAGCCTGGCCGCTCCAGCGGCTGTCCCCTCTCATTTTCTTCCTCACCATTCACCACATTCCTCTCTCTCTCTCTCTCTTTCTTCTGACTCCTTCCCTGCTCTGTCTTTCCGTCCCGTCCTCGGACCGTTCCGGTGACACAGCCTACCCCGCAGTGATCTCATTAATCACATCCAAACAGCTCTGTGTTGCTTTGGCTGCTCGCTGGGTTCCCCTCTCCATTCTCTCTCTCTCTCTCTCTCTCTCTCTCTCTCTCTCTCTCTCTAATTGCTTGCTCTTTTCTCCGCCCGTGTCTCGAAGGGAGCATTTTTCATTATCTAAAAACAAGACACAAATATTCATGCAGCATGTTAATTTTCTTTTCTACAGCTACATTTAAAGACGCAGGCTCAATTTAGCCTGAAGACACGCAGCAGCAGACATCCATGCCAGCGAAGGAGAATCCCACAAGACAAAAGCGACGGAGTCACATGCGCCCATCAATGCTGTGCACAACCATCATTAACATATTTTTCTTTTAGCAGAAAACCTGACTATGTTTATTACTTTATTATTACAGCAGCTTCTATTTTCTCCCGGAAACAAATTACCCTGTTGAGCGTGTCCCATAATTGGACTGAACTTAATGAGTCAGATTAATTAACTCGTGTTTGTTGATTACAAGCACGTTTCACAGGAGACTGCACGGAGAAATGCTCCGTTTTAACTCCCGCTCGAGCTGCCGAGGAAGCCGATCACAGCAGCTTCGCTTCACCTTCAAAAAGTTGCCATGTTTGGGAGCAGAGGATGGAAGCAGGAGGAGAGACGGAGACTTGTCTCCGTCCTACCGGAGGGAGCGGCGTTGTTACGGGAGGAAATCCGCAGGAGAACCGAGAACGTTAAACGCGCCAGAATGAGGCAGACATTTTGAAAACCTTCTCAAAGGGCTGCTCGACAGGCCCCTCGGTGTATTTCAAGCCATGCATGCTGGCGCTGCAGTGTTAGGCAGGCCTTCAGCTTATCAATATTCCTGTTTATTCTGCAGCCAATGGAGGCACCACAGGGAGAATATTTGAAATTCATAGGAATTCTTATCAGCTGTGGTGTTGCTGTTATTGATCTATTTTTGTGGAAACACTATAGCGTGTGTGTGTGTGTGTGGCTGGTTTTCTTTCATTATTTGTTTATTTTAGCCTGAGGTGAAACTCTCAGAGCTCCCACAGACCCACCAATCAGAGAGAAAATAGCTCTGTCAAATGAACTTTAAGTACTCACGCTTGACTTTCTGTCCTCTGAGTTGTCGACTGGATGACTTGGTTTTTTTTATTTCCTTCACTTTCCTCTCCGACCTTGCTAAAATGCACGGAGAGAACGGAAGACGAGTAAACATCTTTGGGGGGGAAAAAAAAGGAAACACCAAAATAGATTAGCGGCCAACGTCAGTCAGAGTGGATGACTGGCTCGGTGCCAAGCTTTATTGATTTACTTTACAAAGCGCTTGAATGGGCCAGATAACTGTGATTAGCCAATTCATTAATGCCGGCTCAGAGAGGACCAAAATTAGATAAAAGGGAGAAGAGGAAGGGCACAGTGGGAGCGAGAGCAAACTCCTGCTTTGCAAATGTGCACAGAAACTCTGACGGTGACCCAAAACAAAGGGAATCTTTTTGAAGTTCTCGGTGAACTTTCCCTGTTTTACATGCATCATAATGATCGCCCTGGTTACGAGCGGTTATGAAATGAAAAACAACAACAAAAAAAAGAAAGCGTGGATTGTTTATGTGTTTGATAGCATGCATAATGAGCCTGGATTAATCATGCAAACTAATAGTAGATTTCTCTCTGCGGAGCAACGTGCGCCTCCACTTCCTGGCTCTTTCCAGCAGCAGCAGCAGTGGATTTCATAAACGAGCATTGTTGCTGCTTTGATGATGCACTAAACTGGTGTCTGCGAAGGCAAACTGAGTGTGACAGCAACTAATGTTCCCGCCTGATATGGAGGCGCCTTTACTGCTCCCTCTGCCTCTACTTTACAGCAGACGGCAGACGACGGCGGAGCCCCTCCACTTAAGCTGCTGCGCCTCTGACAGCATTGTTTAACGTATTTCTCTGATCACATATTTGCCGAAAGCTCTTATGGGCAAATGGCTTCTTTGATTCATACTTTTTAACATCGTGTGCTTGTTCTGTGTTGGAACATTAGAGAGAGTTGAGGCACCCAAAAAAAAGGCAGGTGTCAGAAACATGACGTCCAAAGAAATAGCTTTTTTTTTTTATTTTTCTTTAATGCAATTTCCTGTTTTCCTCTAGAAGCTGGATTTTAAAATGCTGAGAGTTCTCTGTTTATTTCTCCCTGCTCGCTCTTTCCATCCTGATTTGTCCTCAGGCTGTCAGCTGACTGCAGCCTAATGAACAGTGATGCACTGGTAATGACATGTGATGATGTTTCAAGTCGGTGGTAATCTGCTCTAACGCCGCCTCACCTGTTGCCTCACCTGCTCCGGCACGCCATGGCGCCCCCTCTGCTTCTCCTTCTTGGCCATGAAGTCAGCTGGAGTGTTAATAGTTAACACAGTGAACCCTCATTTAATCGCGGGGGTTACGTTCTGAAAATCCTCCGCCATAAACGAAATCCGCGAAATAGAAACCTGTTTGCCATTCAAATCCGGTTCACGTTACGGCCTCATAATGCCTCCTCGCGATCTTTATAAACGCACACAGCGCGGACGCAGCCGATAAATTGCCAGACAGCGGAAATCAGTTCGGGCCGCGACGCACCGCCCCGGTGTAAACTTGTTCACTGTATTCCACAGAAGGGCTGCAACCATCGATCATTTTAGTATTCTGTCGATTATTCTGACGATTAATCGAGTAATAGGATAAGAAATATACTGCGCACACTATGACTTTTTTTTCCATCACTAACTTTATTGAAAAGCATCCTTGATGTTGTTGTTCCATTGAACATGTTCAAAATAATATCAAACTTGGATACAGCACTGAGTTTTAAGATTTAACTAACTAGGTTTAACAAACTCACTTTGCTCTCTTTTATCCGTGGATTATTATTATAATATAATTATCTTAAGCAAAAACTCACATCGATCTTCAGTGACGTAACAGGGAAAATCATTATTTCAGGTAACTTCAGGGAGCGCATGTCTGTGACCTTGAGATTTGTACCTGCGTGAAAGTCGAACTCAGGCCACAAGGTCACAAAAGGAAAAAGTAGAGGCCACCCGTCAGAGGCCTCGTCAGGACGCAGCTCGACTCAGCCGCTGCTGCTGCTACTCATTAAGCCATAATGGTTAGCGGTTGGGCAAACATCACCCGGGCCTCTGCTACCTTGACTAAGGGTCAAGGCTGGAGGAGCTGTTGGGGCCACCCGGGTGCGCTGCATCCGGCTGAATTGGATCCATGAAGGCGGAGAGGTGATGATGTGAAGGCATCACGGCGGAGCCGCGAACCAGCGATGTTGTTCTTGTCACTCCTCGAAAAGGCAGTTAAACACGTCTGCGGGGAGCGACGTGTTACTGGCAGTCAGAGCTGAGTGTTCTGGTGTGTGTGGCAGCCCAGTCTGGAGCTGCTGGAAGCAGCTGTTGGCTCAGTGGGGGAGTCCGAACACAGGAGGCGTGTTTGTGTGCATGTCTTTGTCTGTTCACTGTGGTAACAAATTAGAAAACAGGCAAAGCAGTTTTGGGTGAGTCCACAGAAGACAGGTTTCCTCAGGGAGCTGTGCATGAGGCTCGTATTTGCTTTATTTCAGATGTGTGTGCGCACAGTGTTTGGTGAAGGATTAGTGGTCCTTGCAGGTCGACAGAAGCCTGATGGTCTCTGGTGCAGTTCGCGCACGGTGTTACTGACTTATTTGTATGAGGAAGGTGTACAAAAAGTCTCTTGATCATACATTCATAAGACACTTCATGTTTCAGTCTATTTCAAGAGTGTTTCATCACACAAATGCAACACACACACACACACACACACACACACACACACACACACATGGGAATGGGGAGTGGGATCTCGCCTTCCTGCTGATTAGGAAATGAGAAACAGTTGTGTCATGAGTTTTCATCCTAATAAACCCAGATAGTTGAGCTTGAGCGAACATTTGAGCGTGCCAGGTTCTGACTCCGGGCAGCCCTGGGGGGGTGAGGGGTGATGGGACTGGAAGGTGTGGTAGATCAGATGACTCTGCGGGCTCCCTGGGATGCTGGGCTGAAACGGGAGAGGATGATGTTTGGGTTGTACCATGCTGGGAGTGCCGCCCTTCTTTGAATAACACACTCTTGAACAAAGTGCAGCTGATCAGATTAGCCCGGCTGATCAGGATTCTCAGCAGGCTGTTGGCTCCCGTTGCCTGAACACGATGAGGCGATGCTGTTGCTTTAACACACACACACACACACAATGATGGGATATGGGATGAGAATGATGGGATATACCAACAGGATTGTTTTGGGTCGTGTCTTTATGGTCGTCTCTCTGGAGGACACAGTTATTTTCTCAGCAGTGAAGGAAAATCCTACAATGAAGTGGACGTTCGGGACTCAGGCTGATACAATACAGGCAGGAAGAAGTGGGCTGTTAGATTTGGCAGGGTTCAGTTCTATTGTAGAATTTACATAGATTGTCTTTTTACACCCCAAAAGCACAGTCGCCGTCATGGCCGACAGTGTGTTTTCTCCCTCCAGTCTGTTCTCTCCAACTGAGACGTCCCTCATGGATGAAAAAACAGAAACAAACGGAGCTAAACTGCAGCTGAAGGAGAGCGACTGTGAGCGAAAGCAACACCACCAGACGTCTTTTTAGTGGACAGTTAATCGCTTTAATCAGTGGGTGGACGTGGACTTGAAAATGTTTTAGCTTCTATGTCCGTTTGAATCCTTTGGAGAAAAGGGATGATGGAAACAACATCTGGAGAAAGAGAGAGAGGGAAAACAAGAATATTGGGAATGCAGCATCGTTTTTTTTCTCCTTTCTCCTTTGTTGATCGTCACATTCTCTGCGGCTGCATTCAGCCTTCTCATGTTGTTTTGCTCAAATGGCCGTTCCCCATCCTGTCTCTAGCCTTCCCCCTTCTCTTTTTTTTTTATCTGCCATGGCTCCTCACCCGTGATCCATCCGTGCCAAGCTACAATCCCTTATAAGGCCAGTGGAAGCCCCCATCTGGCCTCTTATTTCCATATCAGATCTGCAGTAACTGACAGGGGTTTTGCAGGATCAGGCCTGGAATGTAAGCCTGCCTGTCTGTGCCCCAGACCTGTCTCTGCTCCCCGAGGCACAAACCTGGTCTCACCTCCTCCCTCCTCTTGCTGTACTTGCGGTTTTCCCTCCTGTTACTATTATTTCCCTACATTTCTGAACTCATTTTCAGCTCATCATCTCATCTGTCCTCTATCGTCCCTCTTCTTGCTCTATTTCTCCCCCTTCGCTCAGATCTCCCGTCTCTCTCTGCACCATCTATTTCTAGCCTGCAGAACACCAAACACATGCACACATACGCATGCTTGTCTCTCGGAAGTATCTTGGAGGAGCTTCCCTTCAGGTTTGGGACAGGAACACAGTATCTTCTGATGGTTCACAACATCCACAGCCAGACAAAAGCCTGAGCACCTGAGAGGCAGACGGAAGAGGAAGACCGTTCATTTGAAGTTAATGCGGCACATCGACATTAAACCAGGCTGCAAACTCGAGAGTTTAGGCCAGAGGTGGGCAAACTAAGGCCCGGGGGCCACATGTGGCGCGATGACCTATTTAATCCAGCCTGCAGAGCCTTCACAGTAATTTCTCCAAATTATTTTGGTTTTCAGCTTGACTGGTTAGAGAAAGCTTCAGGACC